>VZTQ01004106.1:0-38578 GCA_013400755.1 Pelecanoides urinatrix | reverse complement strand
CCCCTCCCCTCTCCTCTCCCCTCCTCTCCTCTCGTCCCCTCTCCTCTCTTTCACTGATGGAGTTGTTGATTCCCTTTGTGCTTTAAGTCTCCCCCTTGACTCTTTTCCTTATCTTTTCTATTACAATATTTCTTTTGGTAGTGTTAGATGTGGCTCACCTTTGGCCTTACTTCCTCCATTCCTACTCCTATATTAGGAAATATCTATGGCAGAAATTCTGAGATCAGATGAGTTCATTTTCTCTTCCTTCAGTTTTGCTATCTTAATTTTTCAGATCTGTTGCACAAGGCTGTCCTTCTGCCTGTCATTCGGGTCTATAGTCTTTGACTCAGGCTTTACTGACAGTTCTCACTTTCAGACTATAAACCTTACACATTCTTTCATCTCTAAGATCAGTCTTTTCTATGCAGCCACCCACCTTGTCATACAGCTCATATTTTCTTAACAGTATGTGGAGCAATGCTGCTTCAAAGATGATTAATAAAGTCATCTCTCCCTTTGAGTCCTGCTATTAGCTGCCCCTTCTTCGTGTCAAATACAAGCTGATAGTCTTCACTGTCAAAGCCCTTTTTGCTGTACACTCACCCTATCAAGTCTGGTTTGAAATAACAGCATTGTCTCCCCCCTGTCTGACAGTTTTATTACATTTTGGAACAGATACTTCTGGGATTTTACATCTTTCTCTTCACATGTGGAAAGCTATCCATGAAGATGTTTCATTGTTTTTCTCAAATTCTTCTTGAACTTTCTCTTACCATACTATTTAGCAATGAAAATGGACAACAGCCTGGCTGGGATCAGCTTTTTGTTTCATCCCGCACCCATCTATCCACATCAGCTGAATCTTGTGTTGCATTTCAATTGCAAGCTATTTGACATAAGATCTACCTTTATAACCTTATATCCTTACTTATATAACACCTTGGATGAGATTCTGTGCCCTGGGATAATACAAATAATTTTAATGAAAGAAACAAGTGCTCAGGAAGTTTTTACCCCAATTACAACCAATTAAAGGATTATATGGGAGTTTTGAAGGACCTTTCAGGCTAGGAAACATGATATGACCATGCTATCCCACCAGGAGCCCCTGGGGTACAGCGCAGGTACGATGCCTCCTGTACACCAAAATGGGGATTGGGACTACTGTTTCAGCAGTGAGAATGCAGCGTGTGCTTCCACCTCCTTTACTCAATAGAAAAGGAATAAACCATTTCCCACCTTCTGCTGTCAGTTCAATGCCATTCTTCATACCAATCCATGCAGCTGGGGCAAAGCACAACTTTTAGTTATGCCTGTTCCTGGCTTTTGCTTCCTGGAGTTCTCCCATCCTTACGTATATCTCTGCTCTGCTGGGTGAAAGTTAGCCTAAAGTTATTAGCGATTCAGTGTAATGAGCAGAATGTACACAGGGTACTCTCCTTATTGATTGTACAGAATTAGAATATTAATTAGAGTTTGGATGTGTACACACAACTAAATCATAAAATCTCCAGAGAAATACAACTCCCTAGCTGTCCCAATCCATCTAATATGCCAAAAAGCAATTACTCCCTACAGCTTTCCAAAAGCACTTTTTCTTTGAAGATGGCATCAGAAAAGATCCAGCAGCTTTAATGGTCTAGTGGTGAGTTTCTGGCACCTCCGAATCAAAAGCTCTGTAGGAAACAATACACAAGCGTTCTTAATGTGAATTCAATGTGCAGTCAAGTGATTGCATATTGAAAAGTCTTTGTACAACTGTGTGGTCACTCAAATATAAATCAGAACTGGGATTGCTGAGTTTTATTACAGTATGTCGAGGTGACTATGGGAAGCAAGCTTATAGTCTGCTACCTTTTTGAAAGTGCTGGCAACTTTTCCCTCCCGGTTGCTGTTCAGCAGTGCTTACTGAGCTGTACCACAGTCAAAGCAATGCTTCATTTGTTGACTATACTAACAGTTAATACAACTACATGGCTTTCTTTCAAGAAGAATGCGCTCAAACATATCTGTGTAATGAAGATTTTTGTATTATACAATGCCACAGAGCTATCTCCTTTATAACAATGAGCTATCAAAAATAAATCTCTCATCTCTGTTATTTAATTCAAGCTGAGAAGGAAAATGAAGATGAGATAGGAAAGAACAGTAGCTGTAGAAATGAAATCAGTTCGGTACTGCTGAAAGATCATTGAAGGGAGCAATATAGAATAAATTAATTGTGGTATAGCTGATATCCTGGCAGATTTTGGCACTTACCTGGAGACTGCAGAGACCACTCCAGGACTATGGGACCAGTATATTATATCCAAGGCCTTTGTACTTCATTTTGTTTTCAGTCTAAGTAGCCAAGAGCAGGAATACATGTTTCAGGAAATTAAATATGAAATATTCTAGTGTCAAAGCCTAGAGTATAAACTATCATTCCTGTTTTAGCTCTCAGGGTGTTCAGAAACAAAAGTTCATAATTCTTTGTTGCAGAAGTACTTGGGGTTTTTTCCCATGTGAAAGTATATGGTTTAATTCTCAATTGCATAGTAATTTATTTAGCTGCTAGCTGAAGTGGTACAGAAAATATTCAAAACACAGAGGGATTCCAGGGGTGCAGTAGAGCTGACATTAGGTTTACTTATCATCTTTGCTCCCAGCCAGAGACAATACAACAGAGAAATGTGGGCACTGTATAATAGCCAGTGTTTCTTTCCCAGGATCTGAAAGTTTTAACTTTTGGAATATCTTTATTTTTATTCATTTGCAGAGATAGGAGATTGTTTCTTTTTCTGTATGTCAGTAAATATTGTGTGATCAGGGAAAAAGACTTTAAATAAATCATTTACAATAAACAATTCAAGAATACCTATGAGCATAATAGCATCCTACAATAATTTCCTAAATCTACAGAATATTTCTGTATATCCTTAACTTTAAGCACACAGAAACCCCATTTGAAGCCAGCATAATGGAATGAGTCTTACTCTACCATAAAAAGTGAAAAAACCCTACACAAATAAAAAAAAAAAGGAAAAAAAATCAAATTATTTTGAATCCTAACCCCTTTCTTTCTGCTGTCATTAGCCTCTTTGAAAATGAAAATGAGAAAGAAAATTAAAAGAATCGTGGAAATGACCTTTTGTATATTTTTTATGAAAAGTATTGTGGTAGATTGGAGTGAGATTGGATTCTTATTAATAATAAGTGAAAGTAAACAATTGTGACCATTTCCATAGGGTGCCCAGCATTTCCTGATATCTCAGTACAGTGAAGGAAAACTGCAAGAATCAAAGTTTACTTTTAACAGCTTTATTGTTGGCAGAATACTCCTTTCTTAAAAGGAAACAAACAAATATACTTACAGGCATGCACCGTATTCCCCAAATCCATGTAGCTTGTTTACCTCCCCAAAACAATAGTTCTATAACTGGATTTTTTTGGCTCTTATGACAGAGGATTACAAGTCTACAAGTTACAGGTCAAATCCTACCCTCCAAGGTCTGAATACCCAGACCATGCCAGTGCTTTGCTAGCTTTCTACAGCTATTCAGGAAGACAAAATTTCACCAAATAGCTTCCAGCCAAAGTCCAGGCTCGGATGACTCATATTTCCTTCAGCAGCCCTTAGGATCAAACAACGGGCCAGATTCGTCAAAGCGTTTGGAAATACACTTAAACCTGTCTATAACTGCACGCCTAAATGTTCTGCTATGTAGGGATCAGCTGTTCCACTGATCTGTGCAGGGACGTTTCTCACGAAGTTCGCAACGCAAAGCGGAGCACTGCTTTTTGGAAAGCTTTCTTTGGAAGTGTCTGTGAATTTTAACCAGAGACGAGCTGGAGGAAGCGTCACTCACTGCGAAGTGACACAGAGAAACTGGCAATGACACAGCAAGGGCTCTACTGCCAAAATCCAGTCAGAGCACCATCAAATCAATTTCTGTCTTCAGAGCCATATTCTAATCCATCTTCAGCGCTGAGCACACATTTACTACGCCAGCAAACTGGTAAAAACGAACAAAGATAACAGCTCTATTTTATGCAGGATGAGAAATATCTTCTAGCTATTGGTCCCCACCTTCTGCTTCCTGAATCCACAGAGGAAACCCTGTGATTCTGGGAAAGACTGTAAATATCTAGTTAACTGTTGCCTGGAAGAAAAGGAGAAGGGGCACCTACCCGTATAACCTCTCAGTGCTTTTGATTACTGGTGTTACCTGTCCCCTCTGGGAAGGGTCGACTCCTCCTCCTGCCCATCTCCTGCTCTCCTCTCCCCTCGCAGGCTGGAAGGGCTCCGGGGCTCTGCTGAACCCGCAACAGGAGGGGTGAGGGAGACGGAGACACGCAGGGGCGACGGGGAGGGCTGGCTCCACTGCCGGGAGTCACCTCTGGAGCCCGACAGCAGGAGCTGCCTTTCAGCAGAAGCTTTTTGCTCCAAATTGCTGTGCAAAAAGCAGCTACTTATTAGATCATGGGCATCCATTATAGTCACATGAAAGTGAGGGACTCGTTGCAAATTCAGCAGGCAGCCAAATTCTCGGTTGTGTAAGTCAATTTAAATTTAATTAATTTTAAGGGAGCTACGTACCTTTACATCATCTGAAAGGCAGGTCTGTGGAAGGTAAAGCTGCCTTGCCGGAGCAGAGGTTGCTTGCAGATTCTGCAGGATAGCACACGATGGATGAGGGAAACAGGCCGTCAGCCCCGACTCTCCCTGCAGGGATCTCAAAACAATTAGTAGCAAAGGGGCTTCTTTCTACACTGAAAAGAAGGCTATGAACAAGTGAGGGGGAAGGCATGTCTCGCATACCCACTCTCCTCCCTGCACTGTGCAGCAAGAGGAAAGGGAGCAGCTGAGCGGGACAAGAACCACGGAGTCTCCTGGTGAGGGGCAGCTGGGAAGATGCAGAGAGGGTTTTCAACGGGCCAAGAGCACGTCTCTTAAGAAGTCTTCTGAGATATTGAAATCTTCCAAGTGCCAAAGCCCAAGACCATCTGGAAAGTAAAGATGTAGATTTCAGTTTAACAATAAAAGGACAATGGGAGTCTTCCCTTCATTAAATTAGATTGGAGAAGAAAGCCCACAAATTACTTCTGGAGGCCAATGCACTTGATCAAAAGCAGGAGGAACAAAAGTCTTAAGCATGAAGTTGTGTTTAGCAAATGTCTCTAAGCACTCTGCAGGCTCTTAGATGAGCTATTCAGGTGGATTATGCGCTAATAAGTAAATTACATTGAGTTTCACGTAACATTGCTTTGCCTTTTCCTGCCAAAATCCACAGTGTTACCAGATCTTTCCAAGAGTACATATTCCCTTCATTATCCCATCTGATCCTACTGCAACACTGTGAACCTGCTGTGAATATCTTCTTCAAATGGAGAGTCACTGCAGAATATTTTCATGGAAAGAAAAATACTGTACAAACATTTGAAAAATATATATCAGCTTAATTAAAAGTTTAGCACAGTAGCACAGACTTATCAAACCCATTAGGAAATTTAAAGGAAATCCAGCAATGATTTTCAGTGCTTGCCTTGTTCTGTAGTTTCCAGACAAGAAAGAGACCCTAGATACTGAGGCATTATTCAGTCAGTACCAGGAGACCCTGGGGACCTAATTAGCTCAATACTCACTACCAGGTCTTCTGTTCCCTATAAAAGCAAAGAGCATATACAATCCATGTGTGTGCAGAGCAGACTTCTTGCTTACAGTCTTTACAGTTGCCAATACCTTTAGGGAAGCCTGGTTTTACTGGAAAGAGATAATTGATTGTTGGAATGCTATTTTAAAAGGGATACTGTTTTATAAGCAATGTTATAAATGTCAAAATAAATATGAAAAACATCTTCCAGAAGGAGAGACAGGAAGAATTATGGGCAGTCCTTGGATAGCTTTGTTATTAACAGGGCTCTACTTCTATTGTGGTTGTGCTGGTTTTGGCTGGGATAGAGTTAATTTTCTTCATAGTAGCTAGCATGGGGCTATGTTTTAGATTTGTGCTGGAAACAGTGTTGATAATACAGGGACGTTTTCGTTACTGCTGAGCAGTGCTTACACAGAGTCAAAGCCTTTTCTGCTCCTCTCCCCACCCCACCAGTGAGGAGGCTGGGGGTGCACAAGGAGTTGGGAAGGGACACAGCTGGGACAGCTGACCCCAACTGACCAAAGGGATATTCCAGACCATATGACATCATGCTCAGCATATAAAGCTGGGAAAACAAGAAGGAAGTGGGGGACATTTGGAGGGATGGCGTTTGTCTTCCCAAGTAACCACTACATGTGATGGAGCCCTGCTTTCCTGGAGATGGCTGAACACCTGCCTGCCGATGGGAAGTAGTGAACGAATTCCTTGTTTTGCTTTGCTTGCATGCACGGCTTTTGCTTTTCCTATTAAACTGTCTTTATCTCAACCCACGAGTTCTCTCACTTTTACTCTTCTAATTCTCTCCCCCATCCCATTGTGGGGTGAGTGAGTGGCCATGTGGTGCCTAGTTGCTGGCTGGGGTTAAACCACCACAGTGGTCTTTAGTAATTTACCACAAAAATCAAAGAGAATGCTGTACTGTATCTCTATAGTGTCTCTGCTTGGTAAGTAATTGTAGTTTGGGTTTCCAGCCAGTGTCTGGGGACATTGTGCTGCTATAACACATTCAGGGAGTGGGAATTGGCAGGCTATTTTCTGGCATCACAGAATCTAACAAATCATAGATTTTATCCCCTTTCATCCAAAATAAGTTACAAGTTGCAAGAATGTCTTAATAATAGTGATGGAAAAAAGCTATATTTAGAACATAGGTTGCTCTGCATTGCCATTCTATTCTCCCTCTTCTCCCAGTTCCCAGGACTAATTAAAAGAAATATTGGGCTGCAAAATTGCTATTTACTTCTATACCACTATTAGTCAAAAGATACAACATGAAACAATCCAATGCAAGTATTAAACTGTTCAATACATATGTTTTATTGACCCTAGAAAGGACTGATGAAAATATGCATGCATTTTTTTGAACCCGTGTTTATGCTTATTAAGAAAATGATAAAAAGACTTTGTTCTGAGTGGAAACCTGTATCTGCAGGCTGGATTCAAAGTAAGTAGCTGCAATGCAGAATTCTCAACTTTATCCAACCATTGACCTTAACTCAACAAATTGCTTTTTCAAAGATGAGACATGATCCATTTTTTTCCCCTGTGTGTATGTCCAATAGTCCCTGGGGTAAAAGGTTTTGTGTTGTTTTTTTTTTTTTTTTTTAAAAAAGTTCTTTGGTCCTTCTGATCTATGGATTGCAGGTCTTTATTTTCTACCAATTGTATCCAGTTATGAATTTTTTCCAAAGAGCTGAAAATAGTTAAAGGACTCATTTCATCCTTCACTCTGGCTTGCTTATGTAGGTGAACATTGCTCCTTCAGACTTTGTTCAAGAAACTACCTGTGTTATTTAACAAGTAACCAAGAAACAAAGCGAGTTTACCATTTAACAAAGCTCTTAAGCACATGCTTAGGTCCATTTCTATTCACCAAAATACACAAGGATGTGATAAACTGTACCTAATTAAGAACAGAAGATTACAGATAAACTATTCCTTTAAAAATGGTCACATAAATGTATCTATAACCAGCATGCAATTCAAATCAAAGGATAAACAAGAATATTTCACATGTTCCCTAGGAAGTGATATTGAATAAATTCTTTATAACCTCTTTTTGTATCCAGTGCAAAACTATGTTCTTTTTTCTAAAAAGAAATCTCCAAAAGAACTTTATTTCCACATTGATTAAGTCTTTCATGTAGACCTCTCTATAGTGTGGTTTCCAACAGCAGTTGAAATCTTGTTTTTACTGCCTGAACTCAAGTTCATTTATTTTATAAGTCACTGTCTGACTTGAACTATTTTGCCATTGAAAAGCCCTCTCTTGTTAGCAAGGAGTTCTGCCATTTGTGGACTAAATTAGTTCAGTGGGACAGAGGTGAAGGACATCTGTAGTAAGAATAGCTGCCCTGTGGGAGGCTTTTTTTGCAAAATAAAAAGTCACCTCCTTCCCTGTATAGAGATCCAGTGGTTTTCTCATAACACAGCCCAGAAGTGGGTAGCACTAGTCAGGAAGCAAATTCTTCTGAGCCAGTCAAGTTCTTCCTATATCTTTCCCATCCTGAGAAGACCTCAGAAAGACAGTCAGTAGTGTTCAAGCTGAGTATCCTTTGAAAACAATAATTATTGTAGCCAGTGGTTGCAAAGATTTTAACAAATGCCTTTTTGAACAGTTCTGAACCCCATACCATGGAGGAGCACAATTTGTTCCTCTTTATATGAGGAAAACTGACAGTACTTTCAACTTCATATTGAAAACAGACCAGATCTCAGGGGAACATGAGTGTGGCTATTTGATGTGGAGAACATGATGCTACTACATGGTCTTTTCATTAAAATAATGTGCTCTAATATTATCCTAAATGACTTTTCAGCCTTTTTCTTGAAAGAAGTTGTGTCATTCTCTAATGGTTTCTGTTTACAATCAACATATCTGTTATCTGATCATGACTGAAGGTCTTTACAGTATAAGTTGAAAGAGTTATCTATGCCTGTGCCAAGGTCAGTGCTGGGATCTGATGTCTTGCCAGCATCATTTTTTCTTCACTAGTTTCCACATTGCTCGTCTGTTGCAGAACCTGGATGAATCTAGCTTGCCTGGAGCATTTCTCTTCAAGTCTGGTGAGACCACACTAGACTGTTCTTAAAGAAAGAAATATCTACCAAACCTCCTGCAATGCTAGTGTTTTTATAGAAAATGAAAAGCAGGTTAAACAACTGCTCATTCCCTAAATAGAAATATCCAGGTGCCTTCTAATAGAGATTTCACCCAGTGTCTCACCTTCCACAGAAACTAATCTATCTCGGAATGGTCATTGCTGGGAGCTTCCAGGCTTTGGCTCTATTGTGTCATGAAACCCAAGAGAACTGGGGTCACTGGAGGGGATTGTGATGCTGTAAACATAAATATTCTCTCCAGACAGTTTGTTATCATTCAAGGCAGCCATCTCTCAGAAAATAAAAAAATTTGGAAGATTCAATGGACTGAAGAAATTGAGCTAAGAACAGGGTGGTTACCATTTGCTCCTGCTGCTGCACAAATTAAGAGGAATCTGAGCAAAGATGATAGCCTCCCTAGCCTTCAAGTTCTTACCCAACACTATGGGGATGTAAAAAGGCAAACAGCCAATGCATAGCTGTAAGGTTATTTCAAAAAAATCGCATGCCCATCTGCTCTCCCACCTTGTGAATCATTGGCAGTTGGATCTGTCTTAGCACAGACCCATTTGGTCTGTTCCAACAATGACACTTTATCCTTCTAAAAATAAACTTCCGATCATATAGCAAGGTTTCTTCATCAATGCTTTGCTCCCATGGCAGCTGGAGAAAACTATTAGCAAGGAGATTTTGCTTTCAAAGTAGCTACCATGAAATTTATCTTCCTGAAAAAGTGTGTCTTTATACATCTCATATCATGATGGTATCTTCAACCCACTGCCTGTCAGAGAAACTTGGAAAGGTTTGCCTAAAACCAATCTTCCATCTTCCATTTTCTTGACTGGGAAAGTAGGAAACAGGTTCTCCTGCATCTAAAGATATTTGCCTCTCCAGATTTTTTTATATTCTTCTGTCTGTAGAATCAATTACTTGATATACACACACTTGATATACACTAAAAGACATCTAGATAAATCCAAACTTCATCAGAAGTCAGGAAGTCTAGAAACATCAAACAAGAATTGTCAGAATATTTTTGGTGAATCAAGACTACAATATTGGAATATATTACTTGCAAAACCCTAGTATGACAACACCTTATATGATGATCTAAGAATTTATCATTAGGCTAATGGAATTCTCATTAGTCTAATCAAAATAAAACAGAGTTATTAGTCCAGTTACAACAGTCCTAACACTCATCGTTCAAATTATCAAATTACAGAAGAGCCTTATTGGTAATACAGTTAAAATTAATATACATAAGCTTCCAAGTATTTTTTCAAGTGCTATGCTCACCCTTCCAATATCCCTCTGCATCCCAAGGCTCACACCTTCAGTCTTCCTCAGGAAGAATTTGTATGGCAGAAGGGGAAGGGCAGGTATTAAAAGCCATCAGTATTCTTAGTTCTTCACCAAGAAACTATGATACTAATTGGCATGAAAAAGTTATTTTTAGTTCCACTACTCCAAACCTTAGGTGGACTTGAGGTTACTTTTAGGTTTTTGTAACACAGATATCTTATTCTGTATTCACTGCTTCCCAGCAAAAATTTCCATATCATACCAGTACATTATTAAAGTTATGCAATAGCCTCCACCAGTCTTAATGGCCTAATGTTTGTTTCTAAGTGCCTATATAGGATTTTTAGATCTTTACCATACACAGAGAGCTAAACCAAAAGAAAGTAGTCAACAGTCACCTCACCACTAGACAATTGTTATCACAGAGAAAACAACATAAAATCAATTCCTGCTAAGATAAGCCCACACCAGGCCTAAACTGGTGAGTTAATACAAAGTCAAGTCAGTTTTTTAATAATAATGGCAAAATACTATTTACTAGGCCACAGTAGCCATGCCTTACAACATGTAATACAAACAGACTGCTATACTAATGAAAACAAAATGTAAATTAGGAAGCATATAATCTTCAACTGGATATGAGTCTGTTACTGAAAACTGCCTAGGTTCATCTGACTTGATTTTATCACAGACTGTTCCTTAAGAAACAAATACAACCTCCTCTCCCAACCATTATGGTGAGATAAGTGTAAAAACCCAGGTATTGGCTTCCTGGAAACTTTTAATTTCAGAGAATGTGGAGCAGACTAGAGAACTCTATTTGGTCTGTAAAGACCTACAGGGCAACCTTAAAATTAGATAATCATCAGTGAAAATGTAAATATCAGCTTTTATTTCATTTCACTGGGGTTTATATAAATTTTTGGCTGCTTCCTGCATCCTGCTGTGCTTCCACAGGCAAGCAGCTATATCTCTCTCATTTCAGTGACAATTTAGTACAAAATCACAGCTCTGCTGCTGGACATCCTGCAAAGAAATGCTTTTCAGGATAAGTTCCAGTCATTTTTGACCTCAACTTTCTTCAGAAGAGCCATATCAACAATATTGATAAGACTTCATATTACCATCTCAGGAGTATAACAAGGTTAAGACGATTGCTGTGTCAGCAAGATGCTGAGTTTTTGATTCATTCCGTTATAACAACAGGGTTGGATTATTGCAACTTATTGTTGGCAGCTGTCCCAGACTGTTCACTATGTAAGTTGCACTTCACACAAAACTCAGCAGCCTAAATGTTCAAAACTAATACAAGAATATCCAAACATGACTAGTAGTAACATCACCACCAGACACATTATGGTGAAATCCTGATCTGGTATAAAAAAAACTGTGAAACAAGTACTTGCTGTGAAACCTGTGAATAACCAGGAACTATTTCATCTAAGTGTTATCTGCTTGTCATTTTAGAAAGTAACTTACTGTTTCTACTGCTATGTCTCTGGCAGTACTTTTTATCTTTCTTTCACCCACTCTTTGTGGAATGTCTTATTATGTTGAGCTCAAAGCTTCTGTTTTATTTCGTTTTAGATTTGAATATATTAATAACAATATATTGGATGGATTGGTCATTAGTGTAACGTAATGCTTATTATGCTGTGCATTTTTAGATAAAATGCTATAAAAACAATAATAAAAGGATGTGTAAGTTGCCCACTGGTTTTTAAGTAGGTGACCTTTTGCTTGGACACCATAAGGTTTACAAATATTAACTCAACAACAGCTGAAATACTTTAAATCTATTTAGCACTGACGCACGANTAAAATATACAATAATTCAGCAGCATGATTTCAATAGCAGCCGGGTTTTAATCAGCTTGGTTTCAGCACTTTCCATCTCAAGCATAGGTATATATGTACATACATGTACTGTATATTTTTACAAAACAGAGCAGATAATAATTCCCTGATTCAATTACTATTATTTTAAAAAGCAGAAACATTATTAAAATCATAAAGGTTTAAAAAGCAAGAGGTGAAAGGTTTTGAGCAGCTTATTTAGTTGAAAATGAACAAAAGCTTTCAGAAATACTGTCTTTTCATGGCATTTGACATACCAGCAAACTTAAAGCTTAGTAAAAAGAGACCATTGGTTTTGGTTTAGAGGCTTAATAGGAATGGCATTGGCTGAACAGCAGATTGTGAAGACAGAAAAGATAGCTATTTAAAGCCCAGCTGCTCCATTTTGCCTATACCAGAGCTTGGTAAAATGATGGAAAATGGTTACTACTGCTATTGTGAAGGGAGACCTTAGTGCTTCCCTTTCCTATCAAAAGGAACACCATCCTGAGTTCCTAGGGATCATAGAAACAGAATAATTTATGTTGGAAGGGACCTCTGGACGTCACTTAGTCTAACGTCCTGCCTAGGGACAGTCTAGATAAGGTTTCCCAGAGCCTTGCCCAGTCTTGTTTTGATTATCTCCAAGTATGGAGATCCACAACTATTGGGCACCCTTTTCCAGTGTTTGACCACCCTCATGGTGAAAAAGTTCTTCCTTATGTCTAGTCAGAATTTCCCATGCTCCAACTTATGTTCATTGTCTCTCACTGTTTCACTCTGAGTCCAAGGAGGTAGCTGAAGCAGCAGAAAGATTATCTTTTAGCCTTCTTTTCTTTCAGCTGGACAAATTCATTTCTTCCAACTTCTCTTTGTACATCTGTGCTCCATCCCCTGACATTGATGGCCCTCCACAGGACTCACTGTAGTATGCTTTTCTTGCACTGTGGTGTCCAAACTAGAGACAATACTCCAGACGCAATCTCACAAGTGCCAGATAGAAGGAAACAATCACTTCTCTTGACATCTTGGCTACATTTGCTGATACATCCTAGGATACACTTGACTTTCTTTGCAGATGCTTCTTTGATTGCACATTAACCCTCTGTCCCGGGTTTGCCCTTCCCTTTCCACAGCCAGAGTAGAACCACACTACTCTGGACCTGACTCCTCATGTTGGAAAGATAACTTTAAATTTTGCCTGTAGTGATAAGA
The DNA here is from genome assembly GCA_013400755.1 of Pelecanoides urinatrix. Classification (NCBI taxonomy): domain Eukaryota; kingdom Metazoa; phylum Chordata; class Aves; order Procellariiformes; family Procellariidae; genus Pelecanoides; species Pelecanoides urinatrix. The sequence continues at coordinate 25,502 of VZTQ01004106.1, read as the reverse complement.
AGCATCAAACTGACTCTGAGCTGGAAGGAGAAAAAGAGTATACTGCAAAACAGATGTGTGTCTTGAGTTCATACATTTTAGTACTCATTGGAGTTATGATTTTTAGTCCCCAGGTTCTTCTTGTGAAGGTCTTTTGCAGATTCCCTGAGGATCAGGACTGATAGGTTAGTGGTTATTTTTGAAAAATATTCTCCTGTCCTTTATTGACTGTGTGTCAGATCCTATCTGGTGCACAGAGGCTGTATGATCTCATACACATATTTTCCATGAGGGCATTTAGTATAGTGGATGGAATAGATCATACCTACAGATAAATCTGTGTAAGACTTATGGATGTTAATGGTCTTGTTCTAGAAGAGCACTGATGATAGTGACTTCAATCCCCACTGACCTCTCTGACACAGATGCTAACAACCTATTTTCCCTCTGTCATACAGCTCTAACAGTCTGTTCCCTGCTGGTACCTGGCTCTGCTCCACTGGTGCTGATCACTCATTTTGTCTCAAGTTGTTTAATCACAAAAAAACCCAGATTAAACCAGGATCATCCAACTGTAATGTAACATATATGTTCATAAAATGTGTGTTCTTGAATTTAAATAAAACATTGACTTTCTGCTGTATCATAACCTGAAAAAAACAAGTCCTCCAACTTCAGCAGTCTTATGATTCAGTTTTTGGTTTAAAGGTCAGAATATGTCGCTGTCTTTCATCCACCAATAAAGTCTTTTTCAAAGAGGTAATGTTTAAGCAGCTTCTGAAATGGAAAATAGTTCCCTTTTAGGTGCAGAACCAACTCAACACAAAGCCGTTCATAAAGGTTCAGACTTGAATATTTACTTACAAAACTCTGCCTGTTCCTCATGCCCAAACTGGTAAGGATACAAAAATAAATTTCCAGTCATGGTTGGAGCTACTAATATTTCCAGGTGTTCTTCTACCAACCCAATTGCAGAAATACAGACTCCGTATCTAAAGAGTCAACACAGTAACTCCTACAGAGACAAAAATTTGATGTTTGAATTATTTTAGTTAATTTTATATGAATTATCACAATACTAAAGAATAAGTACTTTTAAACCCATTTGACAATATGAATTTTTAATATTGAAGTTGTACAGTGGCACCTGTAATCATTTACATGGTAGCAGCAAAATTATTGGGTAATCCTTTTATCAAAGAGATATTAATGGCCTTATTAAAAACAAGTTTAATTTTAAAAGACAGCCCTTGTTACATCACAACTGAAAGATGATAATTTATTCTTTACAGAAGAAAAATACTTGAAAATATTGGATATATCAGGAAAAAAGTAATGAAAATTTAAGTACCTCCACCTATTTCTGCATATTTCTGAAATAAGTTTCCTTCTTAATGACCGAACATTTAACTGCATGAACAATTACAAAGAATATAGTTCTCCTGTTCCTGTAATTTTTTTTTACTTGTATAGATAGAATAGCCAAAATAAAATATGTGGATATTGCGCAGCATTAATTATTAAGTACCAAGTAAGGATTTTTCTCAATAAAAATGAAAGATTTTATTAAGATCAGTCTGATTTTCAATGTTGTGGGGAATTGCTGTTGCCCTGTGTCTAGATAGTTTTCATTCAGAATATAGAAGATAAGCTGATTTCTTTCATGTGTGTAAGACACACAGACTACTCTGGATGTTGCTAAAACTACAATGTCTCTCCTTCACATACAAACCACAGGTAATTCATAAAATTTTGTCTCTAACTATTGAAGAGACAGAAGTAGTAATTCGATGGGTACTGTCCAAAAAATTATTCACTACAAATATGAAACTAGGTGACTGATGATACACTTCTTTCTTTTCTTAAATAATAGGGAGAGCTCCTGGTATCGAATCTTGTAGCTGTGGTCCATCTCATCATAAATCTAGAGTATCCTCTAAATAAAAAGAAGCTCTCTTCACCCTTTTATACCTGTGAGATTTTCTGAGATTTATGAGAAGTTAGAACAGAAATGTCCAGATTTGATATCTGATCCTTCTCTGACTCAGAGGTATTTAGTAGGTCCCTCAATGTCTTTCAGAGTTACTTCATGTCATCCCTACAGAAGCTCTCCACAACCAACCAGAAGTGTCGGCCTGATGCAAGCTAAAAGGCAAGACAATGAGAAGACTCTTTGACCGTTGCTGACTCATTTATCAGACATATTGCTCTGACAGGAATTTCAGTGCATCCTCCAACTGCCTGGTGTTCAAGGTCAGAAACTTTACATCAGTGCTTCACCTTACCAAGGATCAAGCACTGGTCCTTGGACTTAACAGAGCTCTGTCACTATCCAAATAAGTCATTTGTACCCACGTCTCAGAGGAATGTCTCCAGATGATATAAATGTAACAACAATCTGTGGTTTTCTGATTATTGTCAGTAGATATTAACTGTTAGAATCCTAATCCCCTCCAGATGACCAACATAGAATTAAAATAAATAAAAAGCAAGTGAGATGAGATTAAATGAAGTTAAATTAAATTATAAAATAACATAACATAAATTAAAAAAAAAAAAAACACACAACAAAAAACCAGAATCTTACTAGTGTCCCTGTAGATGAGGGACTCTGGGTTCTTTCCACAGAACTGAGATTGCTGGAACTCTTATTCATATAAAGTCCTGAAGATAATTTGCATTCTGAAGCATGATGTGACCTTTTAACTGAGATCATGTTTGATGATTTTATTTTAATCTTCAAGGCAGTTTTACAACAGTAGCCATACAGTTAGATGAGTCAGCTGGTCTCTAAATTTATTCAATATGATCTTTTTTAACCATCTGGACAAGTTCAGTTTTTATTTCATTTCTCTCTGCTAATGGGACTTCCTTTAGTGCATGCAGTTTTGGCAGGATACCAGTGACTATATCCATGTGGTACATTCTGTCCAGAATGCTTGGTAGCCTGTTAGTCATCTCACATAATTGTTGAAGCCTATCCTATGAATCCTCTTCAGAAATGATGTATACACTCATTTGCTTATCTGCATTTGCAGACTGCCCTTAAATCAGGCTTAAGGTATGTGTAGAGTGGATCTCTACAGGGAATTTAATTTAATCACTGAAGTTCAGGGCTAACTTTATAAAATAATGGTTGATGACTGTCTTACGTGGACTACTAGGAGAGTGAAAAGATCTAAAATCTAAAATCATGTACAATAGGCAATACAAACACATATCTAAATGGCGTATTTGTGCTATTTAAGTTTAAAATGCCAAGTGCATAACTTCTAAAATATTTATTGCAGTTTTAGGCTGATGTGTTTAAACTACACTAATTACAGTCATCTCTTATTGGGCCTTAACACTGTGTTGCAGCTGGTATGATCTAATGGCACAACTAACAATTTATCATGTATCGTAGCCCAGCTTGGATTTAAAATACTATTAGTAGGGTTATAAAACTGGGGGTTTTGCTGTGACATAAATCTGTATTTTACGGATAAGATGTGTACTATTCCCTTTATGGTGTACTAAAATATTTAGAGTAGAACTCATGAATATGTTTATGACATTCAAAAATTTGCTAGTCGACATTTATTCCTTGTGTGAAATTTGTATTTGACAATGAAAATATAAGAGACAGTGCAGGAATTAGTTGATTTACACAATGGAATTGCTAGGGCAGATTTCTTGCGTGTCATCATGAAATTTAAGATATAATTAAAAATTGCAGTTATTTTGTTGTAAATTATTCAATTTCATCTTCTGAAGTGATTTTTATTGGCAATGTTTGGAAGCTGACCTTTACCTGCATGACACTTTCAACAAGAAATGTAATGAAAATTTACAAATTATTTTTAAAGTGAACTAATAGTTTATAAAATTTATTTTGGATCATTTAAAGAAAACCACATACTACATAAACACCCTGCTATAACAGAGGTGTTTGACACTTCAGAGTGCTACTGAAAAGGAATTTGACTTCTTTCAGGCCATAAGGGAATATGAGTATTAAGGGCCAAACTGTGCCACTGATTTTAAATTATCTTCATTTTATGAATGCACACACTTAGTATAATGCAACAATTGAGGAGTAAGATGCTGTTCAGCATAAGGCATCAGGATGTGCCTCCAGGTACTTCATCCTTCTCACAAGGAGAGCACTGACTACTTCAAACCTCTTCAGAACTTCGCTCATGAAAATACTCTGTGCATTCGATTGAGAAAAAACTTGGATAAAATTGATCCAAAGCAAGGCAGTCGAGAAGGGTCTAAGTCCATATTTCTACCTGTACTTATTTCCAAGTCTGACAGCTTTTCTAGAGAAGTTTTGCCAATGATGGAAGTAGAGTATATAATTCTGGGCCAGAAAGATTAATTGTCTGGGATTCATTTTTTTCTTTTTTAAGTATGTTAATAGTAAGAGAAAATCTAAGGAAAATATTGGACCAATACTTGATGAAGATGGTCACCTGACAAATAGAGAGAGATTAAGAAAAAGCGGAGGCATTCAATGCTTTTTTTGCCTCAGTCTTTAATATTGATAGACCTTGGGCTGTTTGATCCTCTGAGTTGGAGGAACACAGCTGCAGAACAGTGACTTTCTATTTGTGGACACTGAAATTTGAAGGGACCGGCTGTATCAGCTGAATGTTCTCAAGTCCATGGAGCCTGATTCATCCCGGAGTACTGAAGTAGCTAGTGGATGTTACAGCAGGACCCCTCTCAATCATCTACCAAAGGTCTCGGGAGTCTGGGGAGGTCCCTGCTGATGGGAAGCTAGGCAATGTTACTCCAATTACAAGAAGGACAAGAGGAAAGGCCCAGGGAAATACAGACCTGTTAGTCCAACCTCAGTTCCTGGAAAAATTATGGAGAAGATCATGCTGGGTGCTATTGAAAGGCATTTAAAGGACAATGCAATTGTCAGGTACAGTCAACATGGCTTCACAAAGGGAAAGTCTTGTCTAACTAATTTCATATCCTTCCACAATAAGGTCAGCTGCCTAGTGGATGAAGGGGAGGTGGTGGATGTAGTTTTTCTGGATTTTAGTGAGGCTTTTAATACTATTCCTCACAGCATCCCACTGGACAAGTTGTCCAACTGTGAGTTGAGCAGGTACACGGTGCACTGGGTGAAGCACTGGCTGAACGGCAGGACTCAAAGGGCTGTTGTGAATGGGACTACATCTGGCTGGTGAACCAGTATCCCTCAGGGTTCAATTCTAGGGACAGTCTTGTTCAATATATTTCTCAATGATCTGGATGCAGGAGTTGAATGAACCATTAGCAAGTTTGCTGATGATACCAAACTGGGAGGTGATGTTGACTCTCTTGAGGGATAGGAGGCCTTGCAGAGGGATCTAGAGAGATTGGAGCATTGGGCTATGATTAATGGCATGAAATTTAACAAGACCAAATGCTGGATTCTGCACCTAGGATGGAGTAACGCCAGGCACAAGTATAAGTTGAGAGAGGATGGCTGGAGAGCAGCCCTGCAGAGAGTGGTCTGGGGGTGCTGGTCGACAGCAGGCTCAGTACGAGTCAGCAGTGTGCCCTGGCAGCCCAGAGGGCAAACTGCATCCTGGGTGCATCAAACACACCGTAACCAGCTGGTCAAGAGAGGTGATTATCCCGCGGTATTCAGCGTTGGTGCGGCCTCACCTTGAATACTGTGTGCAGTTCTGGGCCCCACAATTTAAGAAGGATGTGAAGGTCCTTGAATGCGTCCCGAGGAGGGCAACAAAGCTGGTGAAAGGGCTGGAAGGCATGTCCTATGAGGAGCGGCTGAGGACTTTGGGTTTGTCTAGTTTGGAGAAAAGGAGGCTGAGGGGCGACCTCATTGCTCTCCACAGCTTCCTGAGGAGGGGAAGTGGAGAGGGAGGTGCTGAGCTCTTCTCCCTGGGATCCAGTGACAAGGATGCGTAGGAATGGTTCAAAGCTGCATCGGGGGAGGTTTAGACTTGACATTAGGAAGCATTTCTTTACCGAGAGAGTGGTCAAACACTGGAACAGGCTCCCTAGAGAGATGGTCAATGCTCCAAGCCTAGCAGTGTTTGAGAAGCATTTGGACAATGCCCTTAATAACATGCTTTAACTTTTGGTCAGCCCTGAATTGGTCAGGCAGTTGGATGAGATGATCATTGCAGGTCCCTTCTAACTAGAACTATTCTACTTCTATTCTATTCTATTCTATTCTAACAAATCTCCCAATGTTCTCTTTTGCGATACTTCTTTTTTAGGTGTCCTCTTTCGTCCTCTGCATTCTGAAGCATGATGTGACCTTTTAACTGAGATCATGTTTGATGATTTTATTTTAATCTTCAAGGCAGTTTTACAACAGTAGCCATACAGTTATATTCATTTAACTATTAGGTCAATATGATTAGATAGTATGTATTTTTAAGAAATATTATGTCTCCTTCATGCTTTCTCTCATTTATTTCAGTGCACAACTCCTCTTTTACTGCATTTAAATAATTCTTCACACACCTGTGTTATTTCCTCTCAAGTATTGATATGACTGTTCAATAGTCAGTGTGAAATATGATTCTGAAAGAGAAAATGGCACTTATTTGGCTTAGCACAGCAATCAGAAAGTTCATGTGTAGTAAGTCCTTTACTTTTTAGTATTTATAAATGGTAGAATTATAACATTTTTTATTCTAAGTGATCTTTTGAAAAAAGTGCTGGTTGTGGCATTGCCAATGAAGAATAACCCGTTTATAGAAATGCTTTAAGCCTAACATCAGTGATCATAAACCAGTCTTCCTTTGGCTTTACTGCTTAGTAAATATCAAGAATTTTCCTTAAAATTTAATGTTATAGATCAACTAATGGAAAAAATGGTCAAAGCAAATTCAAGCTGAATATACAGCAGAAGCAAAATACCACATAACTCAAATGAAAACAGATATACAAAGCCTGTCACCCTTTGCAGAAATGCATGACTAAAGTACTTCTATTTACCAGAAAGAGTGGGATATGCTGGAATGATGATTATTTATACATGTTGTTTTGAATTTCATACCAGTGGACAGAAAAAACAGAAGGAAATTCAAAATCCTTCATTGTCTCGCGTTAGTTCAACACATATTCAGTATCACTAGGATGTCCACTCTAACCCTAAAAGAGCAGTCAGAGTCTCTATGTTCACACTTCAGAAATACTTCATCTGATGCATCAACTGTCTTTTGTGGATGAAACCAAACAACTCCTGCAAAGCAGAATAAACTCACAGACAGGCAATAAAGGACAGAAACATCTGGTTAGCAATAGGGGGAACACTTTCCACTAAACCACCGCACCATCTCTGACCTCTCAGTCTTGATCTTCAAGGAAGAGCAATAAACTCAAAACAACTTCAACCTCAGAAGAGGCTGGGAACTACAATTCTTTATTCCACTGGACACCAAAAACAGTGGATTTAGTAGAAACACTACTTTCATGGCATGTTATAATTTGTGTTACTTCCAGCTGCAGGAGGTAATGATGTGTGTGTCTGTCTCACGGTAACCCAAACATTCTTTCTTCCATTTGCTGTCATGCCCTTATGTCTCATAGGTACCAAACACCTACTTTTCTTCTTGGATTGTTTTATTAACGTAATTAGTTAAACTGAGAGTAATTCTTCCCAGCCTATACTTAGTCTGAACTATGTTGCTTCTACATCTGACCTACATCTGGTGGGCTTATGTGCCTGAAACCTTGTCTTTTTTCTTCCAACTACAGCCATTGGTCTAGTAAAGGATACTGCTACTTTATACAGCTCATTCTTTCTCTACATCTTGAAACTTACCATTTTTACATCACTATTACAAAATGCAGCTGTTCCACATTTTTAAAGTGGAAATAAAATATTAAAAAATCAGAGTGTTATGGTGGATTTTATGGTAAAGTTGGTTTCCTGTTGAAGTGCTGTTTGTGATGTTGATATGTATGACATTTCATTTTTTGAATACTACAAATAGAGTCTAAAGGTTGCTCAAAACAGCTTTCGGTGTTCTCTGCTCTTAGAAATCCACTACAGGATTATAATCAAGCATTTCTTTATAAAGCACTAAGGTTACAGTAGGATGATTTGGCATTTGTAAGCAAGTCTCTTGTTTGCTCAATTTTATGTGTATATGTGAACACCCATGGAGTTTATACACAGGATGTAATTTCCAGAGGTGATTTTTGGCCTGTGTAGAATAGGAATTAATTTTGTATGGTAACTGCCTTTTCCCAGCAGCTAGCATTTCCACAGCTGGTTGCTGTTTCATTCACTCATAGTTTCCCGTAGCATGCTATTCTTTCAGCAGCCTTCTTTTACATCCCAAAAGAAAGAAAATATTTATCCACAACAAATCAAAGGCAGTGAAAAAATGCCACTGAAAGTGTGCTGTTTTCTTTTGTGACTGGAGAAAGCTCACACCTTTGCTCTTTGGACTTCGTTGACCCAAAGTCTTGGTTTTAAGACTTTAAGGAATAAGAACTTTGAATTCTGTTTATTTTGACAAATAATATCAAAATTAGATACTTTATTACATTAAATAACACAGCTGTTTTATTAATACACTTTAAAAATAATTGTTTTAGATGAAGTATTGTTATGCTTTTATTTCTTCGTTTGTCAGAAGTTTTTAGGAATATCTGTAACTGAAGTAGCAGAATGCTGCCTCTCCAAGAGAAAGATGACATTATTTCAACAGAGAAAATGAGATTAGAAGGAGCTTGAGAAAGCATTTCTGAGATAAAGCTCAAATGTCAACACACAGAAGGGACTCACTACCTCCTGCTGTTGAACCCTACAGAAAAAATACTTATAATAGTTTTTATAAACGTTTTTGAAGGACTGAAATGATTGACAGTTGTATTAATGCTTGAAGAAGTCCTGAATGATAAACCAGAGTGAGGGCATTTAAAGCTTTTCTTCATTCTAATTAACTGATGGTAATGATAGATGTAAGCTCAAGGCAATGACATTGTCCCTTCAGGCAAGGACAAAAGTTGTCTTGTTTGTTCCAGTATAGGTAAAGATTTGATTTGCCTGTTTACCATAGTAGAATTGACACAAACTTTAATCATTCAGCTGAAGAAGGAAGAGATGCAAAGCTATAAGAGATGCATCATTTGTTTTACAAATTAATAAATGTCATAAGCATTGAAAATCACCCTGTATGAAACAGCCCATAAGGCTTTCCAAACCATTTTGATCACTAAGAAAGTGAGAATAACTTAATGATTACTCTAACATATTATACAGGGGCACAGACAGAAAAGCACTTGTGAAACCTAAGGTGTCAGTCCAAGGAGTCTCTGGCTCATTCTCTCAGAAATTACTCCCCCTGCAACAGAGTCAGCTGGACGGATTTTGAGCTTGTGCTTCAGGTGTGTCTGTACACCATCCTGCAGCTTAACTTAAGAGGCACGTAGAGATGGTTTTAAGATAGATGAGAGACTCTGCACCCTACGGCAATGGCACGAGCAGGCACTTTGTTCTGTCTCCTGTCCTCAGGGAGAAGTAAGCTCCAGCAGGAGGAAGGAGCAGGCAGTCAAGGATAGGTATTCCAGAAAGATTGGTTAGATGTCCCATGTTAATCATGTATCTTCCTGCATGTGGCACATAAGAGTACTTATGTCAGCAAGACATATCTTCCAAGGAAGAAAGAATGAAAGGCACAAAATGAAAATTGAGCAGAATATTAAAAACACTCAAAGGGCTATGTTTATAGCTCTTCTAGTATCCAATTCTCCTAAGAGTTGCCATTTAGCATTAAGTATTTCGAGAACATCTTTTGTATGATAATGACTGTCATCGGTAATAACCCATTGGTGTCAGATGAATAGCACTGCCATTACCCATTTCAAAGTCTATAGTTCCTGTCATGAGATAGTGTAGTGGGTCTGGCTGGGATGGGGTTAACTTTCTTTACAGCAGCCTGTATGATGCTGTTTTGAATCTGTGACTAAACAGTGTTGATACAGACCAATGTTTTAGCTCTTGCTGAGCAATTGCATCAAGGCTTTTTCTGCTTCTCACTCTGCCCCACTACCTACAAGTAAGCTGGGGCCGGGCAGCAAACTGGGAGGGGACACAGTCAGGACAGCTGATCCAAATTGACCAAAGGGATACTCCAAACCTTATGACATCATGTCATAACCAAAGTCAGTATGCCAGCTCATATCCTGGCAGAGAATGCAGTACATCATTTAGATCTACCCTGATATTAGTTATCATTTCCAGCCTCATGACAAACATACAAATAGGAATACGCAACTGGCTCCGAAGACCTCCTACTCTATTAAAGAAAGCTTTCATTTTTAAGTAAATTTATTATTTCTTTATTTCTAGAATATTGTTAAAGTATAGAATGAACTAGTTGTAAATACCTTTAAATAATTCCATTATTTCTTTTAATTATTTAGTACTTTTCAACTTATATCAGCAGTGGTTTTGACTATGACCCAAGTAAACCCTTATTAATAAAGCTGGATCAAAAACAGCAACATGTTTAGAGATGCAGTGTTTGGTTTTAATGTTTCTGGTAGAAGTATAAGATTAACAAAGGTTCATTAATTTGGATTACTCCAGATTTTCATCATGGTTATTGATAGGACACTTCAGACTATTAACTTTTTTTCATGCCTCAAATGGTCTGAAATCAATGCTTTGTCAATCTTTATTTTTAGATTCAGGAATGCAACCTTACTGTCACTTAATAGCCGATTCCTAACAACACTAAAGTTTATTTATTTGGCACAAGTGGAGATTAATGAGTCTATGCTTTAACTTATAAAGACAGTATAAATTGTATAATGTTTTGCTCTGTTCATCTAATGGTTCCATTTCAGTGTATGTAATCCTAGCACATCCTTTTCAGACTTAGGGCCCTGCTTTACATCCATCCACAGAATAAAATGCTTTGAAGGTTTTTGTAATCACAGAAAGTGAGGTTAAGATCATAGTCTAAATTTTACCTGTCCCAGTAATATATCTTCCTTAGTTCAGAATATGTTATTCCATACTGTGTTCTATCCCCTGTCATGGGAAATGAAGTCTACCTGTTTAGCCTCGTAATCCTTCTGTTGATGAGACAGCTTCACCACACTTCCCCATCTTACCTATGTCAGTTCCTTAATCTTTATTTTCTCAAAGGAGAAAAGCTGTACTTTCAGTATTATGTTCTCCATCTCATAATGCTACATGCTGATGGTTTTTCCAGTCCCAAAATTACAAGCCACTTTCCCCTAACAGTTGCTTAGTACTGTCTTTCATAGTTCAGTTTCTCTAATATCCCTATGTTTCATATTTTATTCCAGTACCACTAGCAAGGATCAACGGACATTTAATATTTTTTCCTGTATTATTTCTCCTTTCTCTTTCAGATTTTGTGATTCTACACTTGAATTTTCCACATTAACATTCTCCTCCACTCTCTGCTTCTATTCCAAAGATTTGGTAAACATGCCGTTCCTTTCTTTGCCTGCCAAAAAGTAACTACAAAAGTAAATTTCAAGTAACTGAAAAAGAGAGTTAAGAAAAAGCATCATACATATTAATAAGCCTGAAACAATATTCTACTAACAACCTACTATTATTCCTTTACATCAAAAGAAAATACAGAATGTGAGCCTGAGAAACTGCAAAAGTGAAATTGAAAATTACACAAATACTGTGTGGCAGAAGAGAGTTCAAGGAAGTCAGTCAAAAGAAAACAAAAAACAAAACAAAACAAAAGAACACAAAATTAGAAACACTCCACAGTGGTAAGTGGTATATACCTATAAATGGGTAGCAGATGTATCAACCCTTAAACGATAGGTGTGCAGGGTGGCTCAGCCTATAAGCAGCCATTATAATCCTGTATAAGGCTCCTGAGTTTCATCCACTCTTAAGAATGAGGGAGGGAAAAAGTGATAATGACAAATTTAGAGGAATACAGCAGGAAAAGGCATCATTATTCATGGAGCTAGCCAAAAAGCCAAATAGTAGCACCTCATATAGGCCAAACCATTCTACACTCAGACTATGAAACACTATGGCATGTTACTCCACAAGAAGTTCCAGTGGACAAAGAGCATGTGTAGAAAAAAAATGTGCTCTCAGTGTGGGTGAGAACATTGCAATCTGGTCCATGGTGTGTTAGAATATACTTGGAGCAGATTGAGGACACCACCTGTTCACGCTACCCAGAAGCTTAGCTAATAACTACAGTCAATATTATCAGAGTAAATTTTAACAAAAAGTGTTAGGAAACAAATCCCTCTTTGTTTGCAGGCATCTTGTAGTGTCTGTAGGGTGATGCAGTGATACTGCAATTTCTGCCTAGCAAAGTCACCAGGGTCAGGGCCCCAGTACAACACAACCTGAAATCAAATGGGTCATTGTTTTATCTGCAAAACCTATTAGATTAGAATTAATGTGAAATAAAAACCTAGCAGAATACAGTAGGTCTGCAGCTCACCGTAGAATTAGATCTGATTCTGCATTCCCTTATATGACTTTACTGAATCACACTCAAAGAAACCTAAGTTGGTTTCAGCAGTTATTTTGGTAAAAGATAAGAATGACACAATGAAGGCTTGGCTTCCATTATTACAAATAATAGTATTGAGCACACTGATGATACCATCTTCCACTTGTGCTATAAAAAGCTGTATTTACCTGATTTTAGCAGAATTATCTTTAAACCTCATGTATTTCTTTAACTTCATCAAATCAGATTTGAAAGTAGCAAAATAGAACCAAAATTCCTTTTTGCAAGAACTCTGTTATAACCTGTAAGGATGAAGCACCAGAAGGGGTTTTGGAGACTACACCAGTTCAATCCCAGAAGAGCTAAAAAGTATGTTCAAGGATCAAAATTCTGGGTACTTATTCATGAATCTTTTAGGTCCAAGATAGTTCAATTTTCAGGGCAAAATGCATTAAATAATCAAACAAAAGCTAGTTGGTTTAGAAATTCTGAAATCAGTGTCATCTTTAATAATTCTGAATCAAACTATATGCTTGCATCTGTACTACTTTAATAACAGTGGAATACAATTAATAATCACACAAAAGAATGATACAGAGAGATACCATATGACTAGATGCATCATGAGTATGTAAACCTGAAAAAATTACCAAACCATAGAAATTTGTGTTTCTGTGGTAAATGTAATGTTTAATAAAAAAGATCCATGGCTGTTTATAAACTCAGAAAAACTGTGCCTTTTTTATGGAGAAATACAGAGCATTCCCTACTGACTCCATTAAAAGTAAGTCCCCTAAGGCACTGCAAAACTAAATATTTTTGTACAACACTTCATAGTCAGAGCTGTACAGTATGTGAAAATAGGCCTCAGGGCAGTAACACACATCACCAAATTCCCCTCCATGAAAGCAGGTTGGAATTGTGCTTTCTGGCATACAGATAAAACAGAATGATTACTCTTACATTCAGAATTGAAGCCATGTACTGTTTTCTTTTTTTAAAGGTACATTCCAGATGTTGAGGTTGTTTTTATAAATGATCAGCTAATGTCAGCATCAGTAATCTCATATCAAAAGAGTTCTGTTTAGATCTGACAATAGAAAAGGAAAACTTGATGGACGTAATGTTTGTTGAGCGGTATGCAAAGAAATGCAGATCTTTGTTGTTCTATTCCTACAGTCAGCTATAAAAACAAGTCTGAAGAGGCTGCACTAACTCCAGAAGCAACATACATATTAATCCCACTGAATCAATACGGACCTAATTCTGCTTTCCTTTAAGTAAATGGTAAAGCTCCAGTAGATTTCAGTCACAGCTCAGCATAGATTTTCTAAATACAATGAAGTGAAGGGGCTTTTAAAGTGAAGGAGAGATTTACTGTATGTCTTCTTATATCAAAAATAAGAATTTGTTTACAAACAATATGCAGAAATGAGCTTATAGAAATGTCAACAGGAGAGAAAAGGAATTTTATATTTGTTGCAAAATACACAAACAAATTAAATCTCTTTGAAAATAAAGAGATGTTGTGGGTGAGACTAGTTTCTGGTTTCTTTACCAAAGGATTATCTCCTGTGCTCTGAAGTTCCTGCTCTTTAATTTTTTACAGGTCTGAAATCACCTTGAGGTCTGTAAGCTATGCTTTGCCTAGTTTCAGAAAAAACACTACAGGAAAGAAATAAGATGATTCTACGTAGAGTGTGAATGAAATGATACATTTGACTTAGTGGTCTCTATTTTGAGAAGAGTTTCATAAGAAAACAGCCTGTAAGTAATGGTTTATTCTGATCCATGAAGAATATTGTCCCCATCTTCCTTTTCCTTCAAGTTATCAGCATGGAAAACAATAATCCTGAAAAGAAAAGCAATTCTTTTGGGGCCTGATGTCCATTTTTTTCCTTTTTTTTTTGTTTAATAGGCTTTGCATCAGACTCTAGGAAGAGGATTATTATACTACATCTGTTTGGACAACAGCCTTAGCTGATTCAGTTAGGATGCTGCTATAATACCGCTTAATATAGCCCCCCAAAAAAACTTTAGTGCCTTTCAGGAGTCAAATTAAATCAGGCTACATATATACATGTATGGGACATGGGAGGACCTTAGAAGTCCTGACTTGGGTGTACATACAGGTGTCATTTTGACATACATCCAGACTGTGGTCAGAGTGTTCATGTGTCCTCTGGCCCCACTTCAACTGATTTCCAATGGCAGAAAATAATGTACATAGGCAAGACCAGAGTGAAAACACTTTCCAGAAGCTTTCCTTACCTGGATGATCTGGGAAACAGGACTATGGAGCATGCCATGCAGTGCATCTGCCCTATAGGTTAGACACATTATAAGAGGAAGTAAATTAAAGCTCTGCCTAACAAATATTTTCATCAACCCAAAAGTTTCCAGGCTAAATGCTACAATCCCCTTAACCACTCCTCACACTGAAGCCAATCTGCCTGTCTGACCACCCTTGCCACCCTTGTCTGGGGAAGCAGTAGTGTGAACAGTACCCAAGACGTAGACATTCTTTTTCAACAGTGGTAGAATGCAATTTTGTCATTTGTTTTCTCTTCACTTTTTCTAATTCATTTTATTTTGCTGGCCCCTGCTCAGTGTGGTATGTTCCCACTGAAATACTCTAGTTCTTTTTCCTAAATGGAAACATTTAGTTCATGGTCTAGTATTGTATCTAGACATTTAAGAGCTTTTTCACATTTAACCGTTTTCATTCTTTAGTTACTCATTATCATGAGGTCCTTATAAAATTCTCAAAAATTGGGTTTTGGTTTTGTTACTCTAATAACTTAGCAACACCACCAAACTGTCAACTGATCTTTCAGTTCCTTTTCAAGGATATTTATAAATTCATTTCTTCATTCTTTTAGCTTTGATATATAATGAATCTGTAAATCAAGAATTAAGTTTTATCTTAAGCCAATACCATGTTTAATATTAACTGTGGATTTGACAATGTTTCATGATCCCATGTTTAAGGAGTGGAGGCTTCTGCAGTTTCCTTATTTGTAGGTCTGCCACATGAACTTCTTAGAAACTTCTAAATTCATTGCCCAACTTAATCCCAATTCAACACAGATTAAAGTCTTCAAAGTAAGGTTCTTTATATGCTTGTCAGAAAATGATCATCAGAAACTCATATTTGTAAAAAGTCAGTCAGAAACACAGTCACATCTGAAGTGTTCTTACCATTTTGTGGAATAAAATGGTAAGATAAAGTAATGCCTGGGTTCTAATGCATATGGTTAGTGTTCCAAAATCAACTTTAGTTGCAAGGAGAGGAAGTGCAGAAGAAATGCTGTGATTATTTCCAATGGCTTATAACTCATTAAACCTTTTGGTCCTTTTATACGTCCACGAAAAGACAAAACAGAAGAAGAGGAAAAAAATCTTTAAATCTTAATGACTGTAGTGTTGTGCCTTAAAAGCACACAAGTAATGGGAATTAATGTGGGCTCTGAATGCAGTCCAGATTTCTGAGTAAAGAGTAATTAGTACTAAGCTATACTACATCAAGGACCATTAGGGGATAATACTTCTCCTTAGCCCGGTTTTACTGGGGCGATTCTTTCAGATTAACTTGTTCTGTTCCCAGAAAAAAAAAAAAAAAAATTAAACATGATGGAATAGATAAAAAACAACAACAAAACAGTAGGCACGAATTACTTCTTTATATTCCTGTGCTAGTTGCCTCAAAGCACGCACCAGTGCAAAGCGGAAAGCCTGTGCGGCTAAAAGGATTAGCAGAAGGGGGAAGAGAGAGGAAAAGAAGGTGGGTGGATGACTGGTTGCCTTCTTCACACATGTTGTTAACACAGCTGTACCAACAGGCTGAGAAAGATACCCTAAACGGGGTGGATATCTATTCTTATAGAAGAAGTCGGAAAAAGACTATGATGACCTGATTCACCATTTCTTCTCTCATCACCCAAAGGTCACTAGTCTCTTTCTTTGGAACTGTGAAAAAGCCACAATACAGTGAGATACCTTCATATGTTAAAATCAGCTATGAGATACATGATTGTATTGTGGGGACACATCTCAATTTTGTTGCAAATCTTTTTAGACTGTTGTGGCTCCTTTTTTGAGTTGTCTATGCCTGAAGCTTCCCAGGTCCTAAAATAGCAATAAACTCTCCTGGTTTTGTGTAACTGTGGACAGATTGTAAATGCTGTAGTGCCTTTCAGTTGAATATCAAAGCATGAACATAAAATATGCATTTGTGATTATTATTTTCTAGTGATATTGCCACCATAAAGATTCTTAGGTGGCTATCAGGGGATAAACTGATGTACACTGTCAAAGCACTGTCACAAGTTGACAAGAACTATCTCTCTTTAACCTTACCACCAATGAACAGCCAGACAATTCATAAGAAGATCTTTAAGACCAGAAAAATCTGGTTTAACATGCTATGGAACCTGTCCATCAAACAAGTGAGGTCTTTGTGATACTGCCAATGTGCCACTTCAGCTAGCCAATACCTTCTGATATGCCTCTTTTTGGAACAAGAAACTCTCTCCCTAGACCCACTAGGACCTTTATTTTGGGTAAATACATTTAGGAGTCTTAATTGGGTACTCTAAATGTATCCGTTGTACACATGGATGTTTCCCACTGAGCTGTGAATTTAGATTTTAATTTCTCTCCCCTTAGGTATGTACTGTTTCAATATCTACTGGAACTAGGTTGAATACTTGTCTTCCAGTAACTACATTTCTGAGTTTATATGTAGCTATATACTGAATATAACCATGCACTGTATTTATCCATATATGTATCTCAGTTCCACAACTGGGAATTACAGACAAGAGAGTAAAAAAATTGTATATGCTACACTGCAAATGTGCTTTTTTTTAAGAATTAGAGGATTCTGAGTAACCAAAGAAGAATAAAAAAGTCTGAGAAAGAAGGTTGATATTTTCAAATATGCCTGAGTAATTTAAAAGCCTAAGACTTATTTTCAAGAGTGGATAATTTTGAAACTTTCAAGTCTATTTTTATTGTCACTATTATTGGTGGAGTGGATGAAAAGGAGAAATTACTAGTCCCAATGTACAACATGCACACAAACTAGTGGAAAACTTTGTAAAAAAAAGAGACTTCCTGTGCTACTTTGCAATGTCATCTTTTTATTCACTTAGGCCTCAAAAACAGAAAATTGACTTCAGTTGAATGTTCTACCTCTGTCCAATAAAAAGTACCACACAGAGTGCTAGAAAATAAGGAAGCTAAAATTTCTCTTAATTTAGGTTTCACACTTCATACTTTCTCTTAATGTAGGTTTTGCTTGCCCTAGTGTGGCTTTACTAGACAACTTCACTCCTAGTTCCCTGCATTTCAATCTTAACTGAATTTGGATTTTACCTAGCGAAGATGAAGAGGATGTACCATAAGTTCAAAAAATCACCTTTTATTTTTCAAAACATTAAGAAAGCCCATTTCATCAGTTGCACTGAAAGTCCGGTCATTCTCCCTATTAAAAGGTACTTGGAGAAGAATAGGCAATGCCCTTCTTGTGTGACAGCCAGCTCAACAGTTCAGATGGAAGAAGTCATGAATATCAACACCCAGGCAGGTACCTAAGTCAGAATTGGATGGAATGTCCTCCTGAGGGGTCAGCATCTCTTCTCAGAATATAGAGAAAACCAGGCAAAGTGCTATATGCCTAACATTTACATGGCTCAAGTTAGGTGAGATCAATAATTCCTGTCGGTCTATGGCAACTGGATCACTGTAGAGGAAACATGACTGACAAACTTCATTCCCTGGTTCCTTCATAGGTTTAGCCTAGAGCCAGTTTAGCAGCTGCATTTCAACTTTTAATGTTTGTACAGGCAGGATTTCCATAATGAAAAGTATTTCCTATTCTGCTTTCATACTCGGATGAAGAAATATTCCTGATTTTCTGAAATTAAAAATTAAAGTTAAGCATCAACTTGAATTACCCTAAATGTCACAGGCAGTTGAGAAAATAGTAGGCAATTTGGTCTCTCTCTCTGTGGTACCTGAAAGGACTGCATTTTGAGGTACAATTCCCAATGAATTCAGAAATGTATATCCTTCTGGAACTATGCTGACAGATTTCATGCTCCTCTGCCACCTGAGAATGCAGAAGACTCACACTATAAACTAAAATATGACTTCCCACTTTTTTTTTTTATACGTTTCTTCGTACTAGGTAAGTCAGTGGGAGCATATGCAAAACTTTCTTGTGGACTAAACAGAAGTCCTTGGCGAAATGAAATGTTGATGAATTGATACCTATTACATTTTCCTATACCTCTTCTTTTTAAACAAAATGATCTGGAAAAACTAACACCACTTCTTCAGAAAATGAATGTTCATTCTTTATTCCTATTCTTTTTGGTCTATGCTTGTTTTCTTCTTTTACCGTGGTAGCACACTAACATGAAGAAGGCTATCAATGACAGAAGTCTGTGATACATGCCACAAAGAAACAGCATCTAATCCATTTTTTCTATGCCAGATTCTGGTGACTCACTTTGCAGACTTATTGTAAACGACTGAAAAAGTTACATATTGTACAGTATATTGCTAGGACCTCTGAGCTAACTCAGCACTTTTCAAGCAGTTTATTGGCTGTTTTGACCCTTACATTACTATTTACAAAATTACTGATCTCTGAGGGAATTTGGATCTTCCAAAAATTCTCATATTTTCAGACCTTTTGTTATTTTTCTTACATTTTAGAATTCCATATTCTGTAAAGAAAGGGTGGAATAATAGTATGAATGGCATAATAATGGAATAATAATGGAATAATAATGGAATAATATGTGCTTTGCAATACATATCGTAATGTATCATGAGATATTTATGGATAGCTACTGACAGAAGAAGGAAAAATTTTTGGCACTACTATCTGATATTGTCATGGTGAAACCTACTCGCAACAATACCTAGGAAAGAAGAAGCAAATTCCTTTGATGTCCTTCTAGGCTCAGTTCTGCATTGCCTTATGTGCCTTTAATCTGTAGGAGTTGTACTACAGGCTTCAGTGGCAGCAAGGTAGCCTCTAACAACTTCTGTCAGTTATGGAATGGTATGGCTGAGGTTTCAACCATTGCAAAAAAAAAGTTAAGTGACTGAGTGAAAAAGCAGTTATTGCACATGTGCTATGCTTCTTACTGACTGAGACTCTAAGGCTGTGTCTACTCTGCAAAGTGGAAAGCACAAGAAACTTTATGATCAGTTCCCTTCTTTTCCCCTTTTTGTTTTCCAGCTCTTAGTCTATTTATAGTTGGGGCAGAAAGCACCCGTGCTCTGCTAAGGCAAAGGATATGCACTTGTGGACTGAGCTTTGTCCTTCAGTGACACTTAAAACCAAAATTAAAGGTTTTCCTAAAAGGCATGTTCCCACACAAAGAGGAATTCAGTCACAGGAACACAAACGCCTCATTATATGAGACCGACCGATTGCAGCAGTGCCACTAACACCCCACACAACTCTCAAATGTAAAACTGAGGCAGATTCACAAAGCACCATTTCTGCCACATGCTGATGCAAAGGAGCCTAGAAAGTTTTCATAATTCTCTACAAGGCATCTTTTCAGATTTACAAATCTTAATGTCAAAACCACCCATTACAATCATCTAATTCAATGTCAAAAAAACATGTAGCTTTTCTCACAGAAATTTCTGGAGAACGTGTGGGTGATTAAGTGTGCTTGATGACTGTAGTATCAGTATGCTGAGGCAGTTTTGCTTGTGAACTGGCACGTTTTTAAGACCTAATCCAAAGCCCACTGGAGACATGGAAAGCAAATGCAAATGTCTACATCTGAGCTACTGATTTTGTTGTCTTCACAGTTAATGAACATAAATAGACATTCTGATGGCAGTTTATCTCATGCCAAAGTAGGTATCTAAAAACAATTATATGAATCGCACCTGGAAGCACCTCTTTCTTTTCTCAACTGTAAAAGAAGCTTAGGATGAACAGTTCAGATATACACATCCACACTATACACATCAAAAGTCAGATGAAATTAAATCCTCCCAAAGGATCTTTTTGCAGACTGAACTGAATTTCATTCAAACCTGTCTTTGCATTGATATTGTATATGATAGGACCTCACAACACAACAAATATTGTAATAATTCTCTATATATGGTAAATATAACAGGTCATCTATAAATATAGGAATTGATGGGTTTTGCTTCAGACAACTTCTGAAATTAAACAAAACAAAACAAAACAAAACATTTACTTGATAAGGTCATACCAGTGACGATACTGGCTAAAACAATCTTACAAATCTGTTTCAGTGAAGAACAGATAACAAATGCATAGTATGCAATATGCATAAAAACTGCTGATTTGTATTGTTACAACATAATAACTGATCTTTTACAGACTACAAAATATTTGTGCTTATGATAGTAGTATGCTTTGAAGCAATATTTAGTATCTTGCAAGAAGTAGAAATGAAACCGTAAAAGACATATAGATAAATCACAACTGTAGTATTTCATGTGTTCAGGTAATCTACACATTACTTCTCTAAAATGGAACATTTTTAATTTCTTCAACATATTGACTATAAATGCTATGTGAGATTAATGATTTTACAGTCAATGGCCTACACCAAAGATAAAAAGCATGCTGATATGGCATTCTGCTCAAGAAATATTCATTTTCATCTCCCTGGTGTTATCAAAAACTTGACTTGCTTTAAAACTGTTTAAATTAACTACAGTACTTCCTTTGTGTAGTCACATCTTCATAATTTACCATCTACCTGCCAAACTGAGAAGTCATTTCACATCAGGTTTAGCTTGTCTAGATGCTAAAAACAATCTCATCTGGTTTTATTAAATAAAACAAGCTTGTGCAAGACCTCCAGTTAAAATGAAGAAAAGAATGTGCAGTTTCAGAATGTGCATGCTAATAATGTCAGCATGCAGAATGTGCATACTAATAATGTCTGTTATTTGTACTTATTGATTGGAGGAAAAATCACTGTTCTATTTCAGAACTGCAGAGGAATGAATTTTCTTAAATCTCAGAGCTGTATTTTTCATGACTAATGTATGTAGCTAAAGCCAATACTGTTAGATTTATTAGGAATGTGATGCTCAGTATTTCTAAGAACTTAAATCAATGAATTTAATCCGATAATGTTAATTACAGAGCCATTTTGCAAACTCCCGTGATTATTCAGGATCAAGAGTTAGTTATACCATGGTAAGTGATTCATTCTTCTGTCCTTTCTTAAAAAATAATTTTGAAAGGATCACCATAATACAAAATGGCCTTCACAACTGTTAAGCATGTATGTTGATCCAGGGTAAAAATCCTATTTTTAAGAATGAATTAGGGACTTAGGAGTATGAAATGCATTCGGATTTACCAAGGGTTATTAGTTCCAACTCAGCACTATGCTAATGTGACTATACTCTTTCTGCACAGACCTGGCTTGCATCCAGCCAGCTCAGACCACAGCAATGAGGAGTGTCTGCAGCCGTCCATGGAGATAGTTCAACACTCAGTATCTAAAGGTTGCATTCAGACCAGCCACCACAGCGCGAGGATGGATGCTGGTTCCTACTATAGCCTGCACATTCAGAACAGAGATTAGCAGTCTACATTGTCCTGTTAGCCAATCTGTCAGGTCCTTCACACATTTTTCTCAGCCTTTATAAATGATGCACCTCCTAACATTTTTGGAGAAAACACACGCAGTACTCTGTGTTCCCCTGTTTGGTGACTGCAGGAATAAGGCTGATGACAGACAAAAAAAACTAGCACGTAGCTCAATGAAGGTTTGGGTTTTTTGTTGTTTTTTTTTTAAAAAAAAAAACTTCGAATGGAGAAAGATCACATTCAGAAGACCTCCAGTGCGTCCCTTGCTTTGGTGTCATGCCTACCGCCCCCTTTAAGCACCAGGGTCCCACTTGACTGGAGGCAGCCTGAATCGCTCACTGCTCTCTTAAACAGAGATGTCCCAGCAACCATGATAACAATTGGCTGAATGTGGCCATAAACTTCTTCTGAAATGTGGCTGACTAAAGATGAAAACCAGCATCTACAAGGATCAAAAGCACAAAGACAAGGTTATATTTCTAACTCCTCTTAGTCAGTCTGAAACTCATATATAAGCTGTTTTGGTTTTTTTTTTAATTTAGAATTAAACTGGTAAAAAGGCTAAAATCTTGGGAAAACTAAAGCAAAACCAGTAGGAGCACTTTATTCAACTATACCATAGTTCCAAGAAGAAATGAGAAACAATTGGAAAAGAAAAAGTGTTTAGGGGCTGAATATCATTGTAGTTTACCTGTATGAGTCTTTTCCTCCACATGAACCAAATTTATTTTTATGTAATGACAGAATGAAACCTACTTTTTATATCTTTCTTTAAAGGTACTGAAATCTTACCACTTCAACATGAGATGAATTAGTTGTGAGAGAGAAAGATTAATTTGCCACAACTGGGAAACTGGATTAGAGTTTTAGAGAATTAGCTAACTCCATCTTTTGCTTCAGCTATGCTGGGAAATATCTGTTCTNGGCTGGGGTTAAACCACAACTATAAATCAATAGAAGTTATTTTGTTTTAACTGCATGCATAAAATATGAAATATTTTCCTGCTACCCTAAACAATAATAGAGGATCTCCTGAAACATTCAGAGACTAGTACTATAAGTTGTTAAATGCCTCTGTGTGACACATACTAATTGAGAGGACATTAACTACTAAACAGAAAGAATGCTAATTCATGGTCACAGAGCAGGCAGGGAGTATGGAGAGAATTTCTTTAAATAGTAAGGTACACAAGAACTATTTTAAATGCCAATATGCTGATCTTAGGAAATGAGATGACAACTGGCGTATGCTGGCAGCATTAATGTTTAAGAGGAAGAAAGTGGTAATTTTGGTACTCTGGCAACCTAGAAGAAGGAGTCTTATGACCAGAGTCTTGAAATCTGTGCTGCAATGCAACTAGCAGGGGTGAAATAAGCAAAAGCGCCTAGTACCTGCCATCAGAGGACTGACCCCTTTCTCTGGGTAATTGACAAATCCAGCCAAGGGTTTTGAATGTTTATCGACAATTGATCTAGCTGACACAGCGCAAAATATGTTTCATGTAAAAGTCTGTACTCAAATCAAATTAGAGAATAGGTGAGTGACTCATAAAACATCTGTCAGCTCTAGCATAGAGAAAAAAGAAATTGCACGAAATGGGATGTTTCAGTAAGAGCTGTACCTCTGATCATGCCAGAACTTCTTACACACTAGCACTTTTTATTTGGCACTTCTACAGATTATTAACTATTTTCTACTATACAGTGAAACAATTCAATGGGAGAGTTCATTCTGGTAGGGAAAGAGCACCCAAACCACAGCCAGTGACCCAGATCACCTTATATCAGTACTGTGTTAACAGAACATATTTCTAACTGAAACACAGGAACACGGTGGCAGGAGTAGAGTCCAAAATAACAGGTCTAGGGAGTAGGAAGGGAATCCATGGAGGAACTAGATTTTCCTAAATCTCAAATCTGAGATTCATCGAATCTCTCTTTTCTCAAGCAAACTCAATTTCTGTGTTGCTTACAGATGTTTCCCAACAATGAAACAGCAATTCTTTCATGCTGGGGCGGGATCAATTCTATTTCAAGACATAGCCAGCAGAAATTGTCTATAAAGTTTCTGGCTCAAAAAAAAGGAAGGAATTTCTAATAATATGGTATACATATATGTCAAAGTTTTACACTTTTCAACAAAAAGACCTGCAGCCTGATAAAGTGAGGTGAAATTTAAAAGAAACTTATCAATATTTGATACCAAACATAAGTGTTAGGAAATTAATAAACCAACAACATAGCATCTTAATATTTTAGTAGAATATTATCAACAGTAAATTATCTGTGGTCTAAAAGGCTACCACAGTTCAAAATATGTTAGAACATATTTTTAAAAATGGCTATATTTCTCATTTCAAATGTATCTTACTTTCACTGAGCACCACAAAGTCATTGTCCCTGCTGTGATCATAGATTACAGAAAATAGAGGATGTAGATTGTCATGCCTCACTGAATACATTTTTATTACATTTAATGTTATTTAAATGATTGCAGAGCACACTTGAAAAATTGGTGCTGCATCCTTGCCCAGAACCCTTAATGAAAGGCTGTGACTAGAGCAGTGAAGTATATGCTAAAGGCTATCCAATTATTGGCATAAAGATTGCAACACTTTTTTCTATTATTATTGTAGTGTACATTCAACTTAATGTTTAAGCAGAAAAGGCCTTGACTCTGTGTAAGCACTGCTCAGCAGTAACGAAAACATCTCTGTATTATTAACAATGTTTTCAGCACAAATCCAAAATATAGTCTCATACTAGCTGTTATGAAGAAAATTAACCCTATCCCAGCCAAAACCAGCACAACAGCTAAAAAAATAATTAAATAAAAATAACTTTGCATAAATCTTTTTTTCTCCAAAAAAAACCCAAACCATATTTTACAAAGTGAATCTGTGAGTATTGAAGACAAAATGTAACAGAGTCTTTCCTATAGACTGTTTGGATTTTTCAGAAATCTTCATCTCAAAAAACCAGCAAGAAACAGCTACACTTTTTAATGGGCACAGATAATCAAAAGAATAAAGGTCTTTACAGGCACCTGTCACCATCCAGAATGAAGCCTCCTGCAAGGCATAAAAAGGTTGAAGAATTTCATTGGCTTTTGCTTTACAAAGTTTAGGTAGCCATGAAAGGAAACCTGAAAAGATCATAGAGGCTGTGAGAAAAGACAGCAAGGAAACCAGTTCTGAGCAGGCAGGCGACGTACACTAAGCAAAAGCAGTTCTGTGTTTTAGTGAAATAGGATTTCGGGCTGAAAAAATATAAAAATAAATGTAATTGAATCCCCGATACTGTCTGTCCTGGCTTCAGCTGGGATAGAGTTAATTTTCTTCCTCGTAGCTGGTATAGTGCTGTAGTTTAGATTTAGCATGAGAATAACATGATAACATGCTGATGTTTTAGGTGTTGTTAAACAGTGTTTGTACTAAGTCAAGACTTTTCAGCTT
>VZTQ01004105.1:19032-45336 GCA_013400755.1 Pelecanoides urinatrix | reverse complement strand
ATTTATTTTTATATATATACATATCTTAAAAAGAGAGAGAGCACACACATATGCAGGAGAGAGTGCAGGAGTCTTAATTAGTAGAATGGAATTTAAACACAAGTCGAAGAAACCAGCTGCCCAGCTCTTTTAGGTAAAACTTCAACATTTGAAGTTCCATAGTTCATATACTTATTCAGGACACAGGCTTAAAAATGGCCCTAGCATTTTAAAAAAAAAAAAAAAAAAAAAACAGTAGTAATTTAATAGCACTTCTGACATTAGGAAAAAAGTTTATTATGGAATAAACCGGTAAGAAATATTGTTCCATTAATCAAATTCTACCACTGCTGGCATCACAGAACATCTTTACATTTAACGCAAATATGAGAGATCAATTACAAAGTCACTCAGTGGCACTAACTTTGACAAAAACGAATAGTTCAGTTATATTACGTAAAACAGATTATAAGCATAACTTTAATAAGCAACTGCACTGCAGCTGCAAGAACTTAAACAAAGTGCCACATTAATTATCTTTTTGGAAAAAATTTATCATAATACAAAGTTTAGACATTACAGTTACCAGCAACATTCTGCTAAGAAAAAAACAGGCTGCACATTCTTCCAACTTACAGTTTGAAAATTTAAGCTATTATTGTAAACCTAAAGAGTTTAGAAAGTCTTGCACTCTTTCTAAACTAAAATACATATAGTATAGATAGTATTTTACATATAATATTTTATACATAGTTATTTTCACATTGTAATTAAACAGGCAAAATTTACATTTTTATTTTGGTGGCAAAGACTTAGTTTCAGACTCTAGTTTGAAGTTCCTGTAGCACTGTGAACAGAAGATGGGGAATCATGATCAGATAGAAAGGAAACCATGGCAGCAGCTGCTTCAGGAAGCACGGGTGCAAGCACATGACGACAAACTGGGCATGTTCCCGACTACGAAAAAAGAGGAAAAAACCCAAGTCGTTTGCACGGTTTGCACTGAATTCTATTGAAAAGCTAAAGGTTATTATTTACAAAGTATTTAATGTTTTCACAACAGCAATGTCTCAAAGTCAAATTTGATTCAACGGCTACCCGGAGCTAAGAGACCAGCTAACAATCTCAGAAAAAAGTTTTGGTTTGCTTTTACACCAGTTACACAGTGGATACATCAGGGTCTCTGCAAGGTCTTCTTCAAAGAATTGATTTTACAGGTGGGAATTTTTTTTTGAGGCAAGGATTAAATATAAACTAGGTACAGCCCAAATCTAACAGGAAGTATTTTGTCTTAGTTTTCAGCAAGAGCAGTTTACTATGACAGCAGAAAAAGACAAGACATATAACACAAGCAATATCAATATGGTAACAACACTATCAAGGTAAAAAAAAAATTACAAACCCACACTAGAGGTGTTCCAATCTCCCTAGTCTGAATCAATTAATCTTCCCCTTGTACCTCTTGAGGAAATGATGTGTTACACTGTAGGCTCACTGAGAACTAGCAAGTCCAGGCTCATGTTACAACTCATCCATCTCTTTCATTCTTACTAAAAGCAGACCATGTTTTTTCCTCACAAAAATACCCCCTCTATTCAAGAAATTGCCCTTCAGGTGAGTACAGATATAAATTGCTTTCCTCACTTGCATGAGAATTTGGTTCCATAATGCATAAAATTAACAGCCAGTTATTTCTTGGTATTTCATCCCACATTTTTAAAAAGTTACAAACTGTGCTTCCCAGAAGAATGCAAATACTCAAAAACCACAGAAATCCCACCAATCCTGTAGTACTTACTTGCTCTAACCAAAGAGTTACACAAGGTTTGTGAAACAAATGATGACAGGGTAGCTCTGTTATGATTTCATCTTTCACATATTCACTGCAACAGATAGTACAACACTGCTCTTGACCTACACCCATGATAAAGAAAAAGCATTATTATTATTATTATCTTGGTTTACATCTAAGATGAGCTGAAATTAAAATACATAATCAACAGTATCACTAATGATTACAAAATACAAATCACACTTTCTCCAGTAAAGGTTAGTTTTCCAAACTGACCAAAGTTATATTCAGTTTGATTCAAGATTCAAAAGCTCTTGGAACAGCATTGCCAGCTGCACAGTAAGTATGTTTAAATACTGCATCTATGGTATTACAGAAAGTTTAATTTGTTCTTATAAACTTTGTGGAAATTATTTATTTTTCCATACCATCATGGTCATCTGTGATGATAATCTGTGGCAGACAATCTATGGTTTCTTTAGTAGCTGGTGGAGGAGCCTGTTCAACATCAAATCCAAGAGACTCCAAATGTGCAAGAGCAGTCTGAAAAGGATGAACAGAGACCAAGTTCTCTTACTCACAGATGTTAACATTCCATACAAAAACAAATAAGCAAGAAAAAGAATCCAATTATAATAGTATTACTTTCTTAAATGGAAACTGTTAGTCTGTCAGACTAACCATTACATCATTTTTATTTTCTTAATGAATGAGATGAAATTGAAGGTCAAAACAGTAACAGCTTGTTTTTTAAGCCTTCTCAAAGTATCAGGACAGAGTCACAACTTATTCTCTAATGGACATTTGTTCATTTTATAAAGTTTCTGAAAAAATGTAATAAAGTTTGCTAATACAAAACTGTCATTACATTTCGCTTTCTAAAAATAAAAGCCTCATTAATGTGTTTCCTAGCTTCAACTATTGAATTACTCAGGTACAAACAAAAATATTAAGTACCTCAGCTATGCTACCAA
The DNA here is from genome assembly GCA_013400755.1 of Pelecanoides urinatrix. Classification (NCBI taxonomy): domain Eukaryota; kingdom Metazoa; phylum Chordata; class Aves; order Procellariiformes; family Procellariidae; genus Pelecanoides; species Pelecanoides urinatrix. The sequence goes on along the minus strand of VZTQ01004105.1, from coordinate 42,591 downwards.
TGTAAGCTTTCAGAAAAAAAAACCACCAGGATGCACATAGATATTTCTCATCTGTATAATGACTTAAGACAGACATAGTGCTCTGAAGTCATCTTGTTTGAAAATTCAATTTTTCACCATACAAAATCTTTAAGACTCCAATGCTACAGCAGGCAGATTTGATGTTTACATCATACATTCAACCCCATAAGACACTGAAAGGATCTCCAGTAGAAAAAAACACAACGCAGAAGTCAAATTGGTTACATACACTAAGAAATGTATTAGATATACCTGTTTGAAGAACAGAACGAACTGAAACTGAAGAGCCAAGAACACAGAAGCACTGAGTTCATATCCTGAATGAACTAGTCACACCCCTCAAGTACAACTACTTACTGCTCTGATCAGCATGAAAATTATTTATTGTAATGGCCACAAACCTCCCTTGGTAAGAAGTTTAAGATAACCTGGCTTTTTTGTCATGGTGGGGGTACACAACCAAAAAATCAAAAATATACTAAAGAAACATTGGATTATATACAAACATCTTCAGGGGTCTTTCCCCTTAGAGAAAGTTACAACAGCTGCAGCATGAAAACATGCCAGTACTTTTATTGCAGTGGCAAGGTAGCTCAGGCAACCATCCAACCACAGATCTAAACTAGCAGGTTTACACCTACAGTCAAATGTTTGTGGCAGCAAAGAGATCAGCATGAGGTAACAGACAAATATTTACAGCTCCTATGCCACACTCATCTAGAAATCTGCTAATTTAAAGGAAATCCTGGGACAGTTATCCCTAGCACAGTATGCAAGTCCATCTGCAACACAGGTACACTCCTCCAATTTAACAGCTTAAAAACATTCAATTCTGCTACAGCAAACAATACAGCCTTACTAACATTAAGGTGATTTTAGTATTTGTAATGGTATTTTGCTACAGCTGCAACAGTTGGAGAATAACTTGTAGGTAAAAATATACTGCTTCATTAGATTATTACAGCTAGAAAAATTAGGTAAGATCCCAGGCAGACAGAAGGATGTATTACCTATGTGTCAAACCTCTGTGTCTATATCCAGTATTACTACTCTCAAACAGAAAACAATTTACAAAAGCATTGTATTGTTTGTTTTTGAAAGCTACACAAAAGAAATATCACAGACAGAAAGCCTCAAAATGACTTTGAGGCTTAAAACCACATCTTTAAAACCAAAGCCGAGCAAAGAAGTGTCCATTTTACAACTTTTATAAGATACCTTTTAACTTGAAAGATACCTTTATTTCCTTCCTTTTATTACTTGTGTGACTGCTCCATGTACCATAAACCAAATGCTGGACACTGCTAAAAATAGGAGTGCTATAGCCTAGAGGGGCTTGAGCTCCTGATTCACACCTGTGAACCAGCACAGGAAGTATTCATAAATGAAGTCACTGATGCTGCAGAGACACCCAACCTGTTCTATACTGCTAATGAAATAAAGCAAACACTCTCAACTAAGTAACTTCCTTAAAAAAAAAAAGAAGAAAAAAACACCCCCACATATAGGTTATTACATTTTAGGATCCCAGAGCATTACAGAACATAGCTTTTTTAAAAAAAATATATTCACTACTTCTCCCCTCCAAATGTCACAATTAATTGGGACAGATCTCTCATGCCCCCACCCCCAAATTAAAATACACTTGAATTTTGGATGCATTATCATGTCACATCCCTTTCAAGTGTTTCATAACTACAGTAAATTAGTTTGCTGGATAGAGAAATTTTTGTAAAATTTTCTGAGCTATAATAGACTCTTGTAGTAAGTCACATTGTTACAGGTGAAAAAGATCTGGTTAATGAATACACTATTTCAGATAAGAGAATTTTGGGAAACTTAAGGAGGTGGATTAAGTAAATCAGTAACAGGTTGAATAAAGTCACAGTCATTAGACAGATTATTAATGATGTTATAATTAAACTCAACCCAATCTGTTAATCAAATCAGAATAATACTTAAAGCTAGTCAAAGCTCAGACTTCTCTGTAATAAACCTCCGGTGCAAAAATACTTATTACCAGGAAGCAGATGCATTACTTTTTAAACTTGAAACAAAAGCAGAGGTATGTTGCACCCATAAGGTAGAATCAGACTAAATAAGATTAAGTAATAGCTGTTTGCCCTAAAGCCAGATCTAAATAATACTAAAATAGCATAACTGGCACCAAGCAGCCTGTTAGAAAGCTAAGTACAAATATATAGATAATATGTAATTGCAAAGTGGCAAACCAGCTTACGCTATAGTTGTTCAAACAGAGAGAGAAAACACACAAGCATGCAGTAAGATCTGGAAGGTGAGAACAAAAGTTGTAGAACAAGCAAGAAAGGTATCTGGTGAAACTGAAATCTAATCATCCTGCAGAACAATGCCTAGCAAAACCAGAAGAAGTCCTGATCCCTAAAATAAGATGAACTTTTTCAAGAACAGATGAAATCACTTCCTCTACTCTTGGGGAGAGGGATGAAGAGCATAAAATACCAAGAGAAAGAAAAACAACTAGCTTCATTTCTCACTTCCTTCAAAGATCTCTCAAGCCTCATCACCTTGACTCCAGTTACTAAGATACCCCTTTCAGTGATCTCTAACTCCTTACTTGATACATATATATAGTTGCAACAAACTACAGAACAAAAATTATTACATTACAAACATTTTCTATACACCCTATAAATGGAAAATCAGAAATTGCATTTTCTTGCTGAAAATGTCTTTGCTTTCTGCTATCTCTCACCCAAACTTGATAAGTTAGTTCAGTTTGGTCTCTGCATCACAAAAGAAACCTTTTTTTTTTTTTTAAAGTTTGTTTTTTCTCCCCTGAAAATGCTGTACGCCACATTTTGGATATTTGAGCAAGCACTGTAACCACAGTACCAAAGATAAGGAAAAGGCTTCGTAACACTGAGATATTTGCTATTTCAAGGAAAGATTTTACATTTTTACATTTCTGGAACACACTTCTACATCTTCATCTACAATTGTCTGACAACCAGGAAAGTTGTGTTTAAAGGCTGTTCTGAACATCCTTCCAGGAACACAAGTTTCTAGTCTATATTAATTCAGTCAGGGACAGAGTAACATCATATTTTATTAAGAGATTACACTGGACTAGCCATTTGCAAGTCCTATTTTTTAGAATGCAGAAGACATCATGTCCAGATCCTGTCTACATCTTGCTGTGGTCATTAAAAGATAGAATCTCAGCAACCAATTAAAGTTAATTCTGGATAGACAGACAGTATAGAGCCTTTTTTTGCTCACTTTGTCTCAACTTCAAGAAATATTTGCAATATTGCCTAAGAGAAATGTTGAACAGTTTCAGTAATCCTTGCTCTTATTTTCTGAACAATTTTAGAAACCATCTTCACACTGGAAAGAGACATGCTCTATATATTGTGCTTGAGATTTGGAGGAAATACTCGGAATTCTTACTCAAAACCTGTGTTGTCCATTTAGTCATGGTCAGTAGAGCTGTTCCTTTTATTACTTAGTGACCATTTTCTGCTGACTAATTCCAATTATGCCAGACTTCTATGCCCACTGTAAAGTTTCAGACACCTAAGTGCTAATTTCAAGCACAAATACTATTTAAGAGAATTGGCTTTCCCTCTTGTCCAACATCCACACTGACCTCTACCACAGGTACCAGAGAATAACTACCTTTGTAGTCATCTACTTGCTTGCCAAGTGTGTTCAATGACACTCCGTTCCTGGTGACACTAACATAATTACAGTATCTTCTCAGCCAGCTATGCACATAGCCATCCAGGATTGCTTTTACAGGTCAAGTCTGACAAGAGTGCACGATTCTTTTGACAGAGTAGCTAGGGAAATGTTACACAGTAATGAGAAAGAAAAACTCAGAGCCATAACAACAGTCTCCTCTTCAAGTGTTATCATATAGATTAAAAAAAAAAAAAAAGAAAAGATGGGATTACTTTCCCCTCTCTACACAGATCCTCTTACTTTGGTGCAAAGGAGGAGGTCAACTGCCTCTATAGTTCTGTCCTTTTTGATGTAGTGAGAACCAACGGCTATGAAAGAGACAAGGAATTTTCTCTATACCACTTCAAAATACTCCCTTTATAGTAAGGGTATCAACAGACCTCATACACATTAATAAGCAGTTTTGAAGTGTCTCCAGATAAGTAATGCTAACGAGATCCTACACAGCTGGAGAAGACCCTATGGTACTTGATCATGAATAATGCTGACCTCCCATATACCTTGGGGGATGCACAATACCTGAAAATTGAATGCCAACTTCAGGGAACAACCCTTCCACCCCCTTAGAAAATCCCTATGAAGTTTAGTCACACAGTCATTGATTTTGCACATATCCATGGAACAAACACAGATATCACTGACTGCCAGCTTTAAAAAGCATTTTAAAGCATCCTTGGTATTTTGTCTGCAAGTGCACTAGGACATGCAGTCTGCCCCATTCACCCGTTTTAACTAAGAGCTAGTAATCGAACTGCCCCTTGATGCCCCTAAACTTATGTCACACACAAAACATTCAATTTAATTGCTCTAACGCCATATTATATGTCTACACATCATTTAACTCTTATTTTGACAAATACCCTGCAGGGGAGATTTCTGGCAGTGCAAGAATTGTCACATTGCATTGAAGTGAATTTTAGCTAGCTCCATATTCACTCTGATAGTGACCAACATCATGTAACACAGAAAAGACAAAGATCATAACTGTGCTTGTTCTGGATAACAAATGCTCTGGTTTATCCTAAGTTAGACAGATGAAATGAGGTTAGAGCAAGGTAAAGATAAAAGGCTTTTTTGCTTTTGGGTGTGGCTTTTTTTTTTTTAATTTAAAAACACATTGAGTCAAGACAGTCAAAGACAAAGTCTTCTACTAAGGAATAAAAATATGAGACATCCAATTGTACTCTGGAAAAAAAAAAAATCTGGGACAATTCACAGGCACAGATCCAGCTATGAACTTTCCTTTGTATCTTTTTTTCCTTTCAGATAAATAAATACATATATGTAAAAATGCATATTCTACTAAAAGGCATAGCACTGATCAATGAGTTCTTGCACTACATCATTTAAAAGAACTTCCAACATTTATTTTCAAGCTTGCAGACCTGAAAGTTCAAGCTAAAACAGGAAAGTAATTTTTTTCCCTGATTCTCCTGATTTTCAGATTATGCTGAAAAAGGACCCAATAATAAAAACTTATGTCATAACATCACTGATGTAATACCACCAAGAATATTTTAATACCTCCATAGCTTGCTGTAAGCGTCCCTCTAGTGCCATAAATGTGAGAAACTGAGGATCCACATAAGGAATGGCTTGAGCAAGTCCTAGGCCATCACCAAACTCATCAAGTAGTCTGAAAAACATGAGTTAGGAAACACGGTCTTCATTTCAAAGTAAATAGTAATAACATGAGGGCTAGGTACATCAAATTACTGCACATCACTTGTTAACAACTGTATGTGTATACTCTCATGAGGTAGTTGTGTTGGGTTGACCTTGGCTGGCTGCCAGATACCTACTCAGCTGCTCTCTCAACTCCCCCACCTCAACTGGACAGGGATATAAATAAGACTAAAAGCTTGTGGGTTGAGATAAAGACAGGGACATCACTCACCAATCACCATCACACACAAAACAGTCTCAACTTAAGGGGAACCTTAATTTAACTGAAAGATTGAACCAGATGATCTTCTGAGGTCCCTTCCAATCTGGGCTGTCCTACAATTCTTTGAATTTATTGCCAATAAAAATGGATTTGGATGGTGGGAAAGAGACAAAAACTAAACCACCTTCCGCTTAGCCCTTCTTCTCCTCCCAGGCTCAACTTCACTCCTTCATTCCCGACTCCTGTGTCCCACCCACGCAGTGTAGAGGGATGGGGAATGGGGGTTGTTGTCAGTTCATTGCAGTTCCTCTCTGCCACTCCTCCCTCCTCACACTGTTCCCCTGCTCCAGCATGGGGTCCCTTCCATGGGCTGCAATCCTTCACTAACTGCTCCAGCCATCCATGGGCACAGTTCCTTCAGCAAATACCTACCTGCACCACTGTGGTCTTCTCCAGGGGCTGCAGGGGAATCTCTCCGCCAGCACCTGGAGCACCTCCTCTCCCTTCTTCTCTGATCTTGGTGTCAGCGTTGTTTCTCTCACATAATCCTCACCCCTCTCTCTCTTACACTCTGCTGTGTGGCATTTTTTACCCTTTCTTAAATACACTTTCCCAGAGGTACCATCCTGCAGCAGGTCCACTGGAGTCAGCTGTGTCCCACACAGGACAGCCCTCGCCTCTCCCCACAGAGGCCACATTGCAGCACCCCCTGCCAGTACCTGCTCCCAGTACAGAGGTACACTCAAGACAATATAGCCTTCAGAAGAACATCATGGGAACTTTTACTGTTGACTACTCCAGAGTAAAAGGGCATACAGCTCAGCTAATAAATTTTATATGTATGCTCTTAAGCTCGTTTTACAACTAGCATTCAGATTTTGATTACATCATGTATCACAGTTCATAGCTTGGCAGTTGCTTTGAGTTCTGTTTTCAACATTCAGAAGTCAAATCTTAAAATGGGTACAAGCAAAATCATGTACTTCAGAAATGCACTATACTATTCCAGGATTAGGTTGTGCAAGTGGTTCCAATTACATTCTCCCTGATATTTGCAGAATTTTTGTAATAAATATATTGCAATATTCTTCAGTAATCTAATGACAGAAAATTGAGTAAAGCATTCAGAATTATGATGATATTAGGTAAGTACATGGCATTTCAAAGAGAAATAAAATAGGCTTATAACATCTAACTTACACCAACTGCAAAAGAGGAAAAGACCAATTATAAAATTGCACTAACTTCAATCCTGATTACATCCATATTGCTTTATGTTTGTTATACTTCCACTATACTTACCATCTTGAAAATTAATTGGAAAAGTATACCCATCCCTTGAATACTTAGTGAACCAGAATCTTCTCAGATCACAGCCTGATTTAGCAAATCTACATCCTTTTTCTCTTGTTAGAAGAAACATAGCACTTGAAGTACCTAAAGCCTTAAAACTCAGATTATCAGCCTTTGAAGCAAGTGCATATTGATAGCCATGAGTATTTCCGACATCTTACATAAAAAGCATAACAATAACTACACAACCTCTACAATTAATGCAGAAAAAACATTAAAGTCATACCTCCACTCCACATCCAAGTCTTCACTCACACTGGAGTCATCCTCAAGGTTGTTATTTCCATCCAACAGGAAGAATCCAGGATGCACAAAATCACTAACTGGATCATTTTCCTCATCACTGCTACTTTCTACTACTTCCCGGTACTGTAACCAAGGAATCTCTCCTTCCTCCAATAACGTCTGATCCCTTCAAATAAATACATGAAAAGCTAAAACTAAAAATCTAGGAGAATTTACAAACACATGCAAGCAAACAAAAGCTACACATATTACAAGGGCTGCAGCTGCATGTTTCCCAGACTGCAGAGTCCCAGATTAGGAATTAACTATTTGCTGTAAAAAACAAGAGACCCCCAGTGGTATCAGCTCCAGACTCAGAATCTAGTAACACCCATGATTCTGTGGCGAAATTATTTGTCTAATGCTCCAGGCCAGCAGTACAGTAAGTAGCTTGCTTTGCATTTTCCCTAGTACAGGCTGTATCCCTGCCAGGCCTAGTAAGTTTGGTACTAAAGATTTTCTTATTCATGTAGAAAGTCCTAAAGCCACTAAAAAGACAGGCTTTCCTGACACCCTGCAACAGCCTCCATGGGGAAACGTAGCCTGAATGCAAAGAGCTATTATTTGCAAGAGAAGCTATTTGCATAAGGAGAAGGACTCCTCTCATTTCCTGGATTTTCTAGAGGAGCACAAGTCACCTGGATGGTTAGAGCCACAGGGCTGTGAGTCCCACTTTTCTTATCAAAATGCAAACAAACAGGAATCATGTTAGAAATAGGTATATTTGCAAGATGTTCACATCAAAGAAAGCTAAAGACTACACAGCTCCATTGTTGTTGTTCTGAAACAGATGAGTGTTCATAACGTTTTCACAAAGCCACACTAATTCGCCGAACCTCAAGAGACAGCAATACTAAAAAAGCAGTAACAGAGATTTGGACTGCTTGGTAATAGGTACTGTCTACCTAAGAGGGAAGAAGCTGAAAGAACACTCAGGCATGGCTTGTTGCTTTATAAAGACCCGAACTAAGAATATAGGGTCAATATTAGATGCTTAGGGAAAAAAAAAACCCAACCAAACTTTCCTTGGCTATTTATAGCTACAAATTTTGCCTTTCAACAAAGGCAGATGCATTTTATAAAGTAAAGTACTGAATGACTGGAAAAATAAGTAAGTTCTCAGCAAGCAAGTAATTGAAGTTTACTTTAATCACTGATAGGGCTACAGATATAAAGAGCAGCAGTGGAATGAGAAGCAATAAAACAAAGAGATAAACAATTGCTTTGCAAGGAGTACTAAGCAATATCAGAAGATGTATATATAACATATATGTCTTTACAATTGCCTAATCTAGGTTTTCAAAGTCGGTATATCCAGCCTATTATCCTTATTGACACTACAAGTCAATGCCCTCTCATTATTTCTGTATATTTCATAAAACAGAATTGTTTGCATGACAAGCCATTTTTTCCCCCTATTTGAAATATATAAAACTACTCAGATTATGTTGATGTAGGCAAATGATTATTGCTAGTATAGTAACTACTTTTAGAATTTATATTATTCTGTGTAGTGTCATGTTACTGCTGATGTCAGAACTTACAAGAAGTTAGCTAATAAAATAAAACCATACCCTCCTTGGAAACAGAACTCTGCGTTCTCCTCTTCTACACCACTGCTGCTGCTCTGCACTTCAGGCTCACGTTCCTCCCTGCCCGGGACAGTCTCCCAGCTCTCATCACTTGAGGACTGGTCTTTTTCTGTAGCAGTAAAATAGGCAGGCACAGCTGTAGACCATTCTCCATCACTGCATTCTGAGCTGCAATTTAAACAAGGCAACAGGGTGTGAATTTAAACACTACTTTAGAGGAAAGAAAACAAACACAAATATTCTGTGATTTCCAACTTTTGTATGAACATTGCTCTCAATACAGACTATCTTTTCTAGGAGAAATTAAGTTTGTACTATTTATAAACATATTATAAGGCAAGTATACATAAAGAGCTGATTTAAAAAAATCAGTTCCTAAGAAAGAATTCTGCCCATCCTACTTTGCAAAAAGGTTTTGTTTTTCCTCCTCCACATTTGCAGAGTACATGGAACAACTCAGGAATATAAGCCCAGACCCACTATACACAAAGAGAAAATAGCAACAGCAACACTGACAACACCGATGCTTCCTTAACAAACAATAAGCAATGTCAGCCTTTTTCTCAGCCAAACTAAATTTAAAGTAAAAGCTCTCATAACCTCCAAACCATATACAATGTCCTTTTCTTTTTTTAAAAAATCATACAAAGATACAATGGATGACTTGCAGCAAGTTATATAATTCAATAGCCCGAACAGATGAACAGCAGGGAGTTTTTCAAAGAGAATTTGCTCAACCACCACACAGAAAAGGGCAGTAAATAACAAGTTGTGGGCAGTTTAAGTAAAATAGTGATGTTAGCAAAATCTCAAGAAGGATGAACCCTTATCTACTGCTACTGGTAATGCCACCTAGAAGGTTTACTCAATACTAACAGTGACAGTTGACACCTACCAAAATTCAAAGTATAGTCAACCAGCTATGTCACTTCAAAAAGTTACAAAAAACTAATAAATATGTGAACAGCAAACATGCTTAATAGAGCACATCTTACACAGCAATCCACAACACCTGCAGCTCAGAGTTTTCAGTCTGCTAAAGCCAGTATGTTTATGTGTATCAATGTTATCTCCCCACCTACAAACTCACTTTAAAGAAACCCTCCTACATAGCATTAAAAGCACATGCCAATACAACTTGCTATTTAATGAATTAAAAGTACTTTTGAAAAACTGCACATTATACACTGCAAGTTTTACAAGAACACAGAAGATCAAGACACAGATTATATGGAAGCATTTTAATTTGCAGCGGGAACATATTTTTCTACCACAATTTTGAAGACTAGGAAAAGTGATGGAAATGAGAATGTTCATTAACTCTGGGTTATTTTAAAGGACTACTTTACAATAGAAATCGTATCTGTTAAGAAATTCTGATATGCAGTCTAATGCATCTTATACCAACTAAAGGTGAATACTAATGTTTTAGAACCTTGTTGTTTTGTTTGTTTTAAAAAGGTTAATTAAGCATACTGTAAAACTAGCCCAAATATTCAAGTCTCTTATTTTAGTTTTCTCTATTTCACAATCCAGGAATGATTTCTGATACAGTTTATAATAATATTCTTATGTTGTTAGTCAATTTTGTTCTCTTTAAAGTGTTTACACTGTAGCCTATCAGTACTTAAAGGGGGCTTATACGAATGGGGACAAACTTTTTAGCAGGGCCTGTTGCAACTGCACAAGGGGGAATGGTTTTAAACTTAAAGAGGGTAGATTTAAACCAGATGTAAGGAAGAAATTTTTTACAATGAGGGTGGTGAAACACTGGCACAGGTTGCCCAGCAAGGTGGTAGATGCCCCATCCCTGGAAACATTCAAGGTCAGGTTGGATGGGGCTCTGAGCAACCTGATCTAGTTGAAGATGTCCCTGCCCACAGTAGAGGGGTTGGACTAGATGACCTGTAAATGTCCTTTCCAAAACAAACTATTCCATGATTCTATACAAAAACACTAATTCAAACCAGAAAAGAGAATGTGCCTGAAGTCATTAATATTGAACAAAGGAAGAACATTGAATGTGTGTATTTCAAAACCTAGATTTAACTATGTCCAACTTTGCAGAGAAGCAGAACATCACTTAATGGTTAGAGAGTTATAGACTTGTCACCTGCCAAAAGCATAATACATTAACTTAGCATCTGCACACGGATTTTCTAGAATAGTTTCTCCCGTGGCTAAAATAGCCTGTACTTGCCATATGATCCAAAACTAAATGGAGGAAGCTAAAGGATATGATCCTTATCCCACCACCCCTGCCCTCCGGGGACCCACCATGACCCTTCCAACTTAGAGCAGATGTAGTTCTAACAAATATGCAAGACTCTCCTTCTCACACAGCTTCTACATGCTAACACCATAATAGCTGGGCACTTCCTCGAAGCAAAAATGTGAGGTGAAGGCCCAGGCTGCAGCAATCAAAATGAATTTCTCCCTGGGTTGGAAAGAAGTGAAAGTTGAGTCACAGGATGTAGTTGGACACATATGTCAATTCTGCTTTTTACGCAGCTATACATGTATATTTAAACATGTAATATGGATTAATCCTTTAAACATAAAACTTTACCTTTTGAGGTAAAAACATATTATTCCTTTGTACAGAGTAATCATTGACAACGTACTTCATAAGGATAAGTCTTTTGAGGGTTTAGGACACAAATTATGGTTTTTTTAAGTTAAAGAACACACATGCTTCCTGTTTAGTGGTTCTGTTATTGCCATCATGATGAACATAGCCACTTTCAGATATGCAATCTGTATTTTTTTTTCTCATGCTACAACAATCCACCCCCTTGCATCATGGAAGCCAGTGTATAATTGTAAAATACAGTCCATTTCCTCCATTGCATTTTAATCTTCTAGTAGCTGCATTTCAGAAGTTGAAAAGATTACGCAGAAACAAAAATTTTTGAAAAGTAAAGCTTACAAGGAAGTAAAGGATTCATTTGCAAGTCCACCTATATCTTTAATAAGGAAAAACAAAATTAGGTCTACTAACCCATTTTACAATGCCTTAAGGATTTTGTTCTCTCATGATTGAGAGTCCACAATATTTTGAGGACAAGAATTTATGCAGATTAATTTTCACGCTGTTCTCTCCACAAAAAACAGTGGAAATATAAGCTACTAAGCAAGTTAGCTTATGAAGCCTAATGGCAAGCACACACACAAAAAAGCCACATCAAAATCCAGAAGACATGTCTGCTGTAAAGAATGCAGTGGGAATAGAATCAACAAGATGAAAGCAAACTAGAAGAAAAGTAGGGGAAAAAGAAAAATCCAACAAAAGCCATCACAAACACTACCGCATTTACCATAAATGAACAGAAGGTTAGACATTTCTTTTACCCTCAAATAGCTCAGTTACATAACTCCAATTCACAGTGAAAGTTCTTAACCAGCATTATATAAGTAAAAGTAATCAACATAAGGTTTATACAAATTAGTCTGTCTTCTGGGTAGAGAGCCAGCCCAAAATAGGAGGTGCCTGAATACTGCTCCTGGTATCCATTTGTAGATCTGAAACTGTATTCATTAACAGTTACTTTGGAAACACCTACTAGTCTAAAAAACTTTCATTACAAACGGGATTATAAGCAATCTTATCAAGTTATTCTTCAGATATGACAAGGAAAACTAATTTCTTTCAAAAGGCTGGAGATAAGAACATACATAGGCTGTGATGCAGAATATTGAGATTTGATGGCAAAAAGAACAAATTCTAAAAATAACAGCTCTTGAAGGGAACTTCAAAAGACCCATAATTTGCCAAAGGCCATGCTGAACAAGGTTCTCCCTCTCTACCCTCCATCCGCTCAGTAAAAATAAAATAAAAATAAACAATCTTTCTTAGTGGTAAGGCACTTTGACCTAAACATAAGGAAAGGCTTTTTCCATTACCAGAAGAATGCACATTACCATTTCTTTAGATGGACTTGAGGAGCAGTGAAGGAGAACTGAAAGGAAAAGTTGGCATCTTGTTATCTGATCATATTCTGAAATCACTTGCTTGTTTTCATGTCCCATTTGCTAACACATTATTCAGATTTGCACATTATTTATGGAAAAGATTCAATACTAATACAGATATAAAAATGAAATTTTACCTGTCTTCATCTTTGTGGGACATTGAGAAGTATCTGCTGCAATCTTCAAACTCATCCCAAAAAGTGTTATCATCTAGTACACTTTTTTGTTCTTGAGCTGCTGCATTTTTCCTTAGATCTATTTCTGTGCTCTTTCGATGACCTTCATACTCTCTTGAGTCAAAGAACATACTAGAACTCGTCTCTTCTTTGCTATTTCTCAAGGCACACTCAGCATGGCCTTGCTGGACTTCAGCAATTTCAATTCTCCTCCAGGAACCACCTTCCTCTTCATCATCATTAGAGAGAAGCTTTTCTCTCCCCAACTGGTTTGCAGTATTTTGGTTTTTTATTTTAGGTCTCACTACTAGCTCAGGTGAATTTCCTTGGTCAGTCCTTCCATCACTGACATTCAATTCATTAGCAATTGCTATAGGCGTTCTGATTCCAACATCCACTATATTTTTTATCTGCTGTGTTTCACAATTGGCACCACTTGGGTTACTTTTTGGTATAGCTTGATCTTCAGCAGATTTAAATGTCCTGTTGTTTGGAAATGCCAAGTCTGAATCTATGCTAAAATATCTCATTAAAGGCATTTGTCCTGCTTCTTCGCAACATTCTCTAGAAACACTGTGGTTGAGAGCAGACAATCGGGACTGTAAGTCAGAAAAAGACTCTACGCCTTTTTCTAACTCAGTAAGCATGTTATCTAGTGTTTCCTGAAATACACCTGCTTCTTCTCTTGCCAAAGAAAATTTGTCTTGAGCATCACCTTCCTCTCCATCACTGCTATCTGGCTCATAAGAGTCAATGTTTACAAAAGCAATTCCATTCTGACCATTCAAATCATTACGCCCTCCAGACACATCCTCTGCAAGGTCCTCAGAATTTTCATTAGGATTCATAAAGTTCCCTGAGATTTTGTTGCCTTCCAGACCGTAAGAGAATAAAGAAAATGGTGACGTGTTCGCTTCAAAAGTTTGGCTCAATACACTTTGGTAAACGGGTTCTCCAGTTCCAATATTTTCCAACAAAGGCTCATCCAATAAACCAGAAGAAACTTGACCCAATGGACTGGAACCTTCACAAAAAGTTGTAAGAAAGAATGCATTGGAATAATCAAAAACAATAGAAATATTCTCATCTACAATTGCTCATTAAAAAAAAAAAAAAGGATAGCTCACTAGGACTGCAGTGTAATTTGATGAAGAGAAATATTTACCAGAGATGTAGTCATTCTTCACTAATATATTTAAATTCTCATTTATATAAACTAAGCATATAGAAATAGACTTAAATGATACAATTTCAGCTCGGCCTGTGACAGCAGAAAAACAAGTATTAAAGGAACATGTTCATAAGCAGCATTTTTACATTGTTTATATAAAAGGGAATTTTAAGATGAGCACAGGAAATCTGAAAAAACACTAGAAGATTAAAAAAGCTGCAACATTTCTTTCCATAAAAATCAGACCATCCATTCATTAACTGGCTAAATTGTGCCTCCTGCCACACTCAGATAAAGCCATTTATTGCTACTATAAATTACACACTAATAGCACTAATTTTGTGCATGCAGTTCTGAGTGCAATTTCTCATAAGAAGAAAGTAACAGCAGGAATGAATGTAGAATTACAGTTAGTAGTTACCACCATTGCAAATTCAGTTTGGTTACATTACACTTGAACACCTCTTGCACAAAGGGACAATATATATCAAAGTCAGCAGCAAGAGTTAAAGAAAGTAAAAACATGTATACTGCTGCTGCTACAAAATTAATGCTTAGTTCAAGTCATTTGTAAAATCCTAACCGAGGCAATAGTCCAAACTATTTTTGAACATACAATGGCTTGCGTAACTTGATGAGAGTACTTAAAGTTTTTAAGTCAATATTAAGAGATTTGGAAACTTAACTACAAGACACACACACACATAAAAAAAAAAAAGAGAGACATGCATGGTTAATTGCAGGGATTTCCTAGCACTTTATTTTAAAAACAGGTAGAGGTAGGAAACCATGCAAAATCACTGTTCCAGGGTTAAAAAACTTAAGAAAAAAGAATCTCCTATAAATGGCTAATCCAAGTTGGCGAATCCATGGCACTGAACTCTTATGAGAGCTGTGTCTCTCAGCAGTATGAGTCTGGCTTGCAGAAAGCAATACCGTGACATCACATTTGACCTAATTAAAATCTTGATGCTCCTTCACAAAATTGCTAACAGCTGAGGTTGGCAGGCAGACCCCTCTGGCTACCATTCAGTCCACCCCTCTTGCTCAAGCAGTCACCTATATTAGGTTATGAAGGACCAAGTCCAGTCAGATTTTAATATTTCCAAGGATACCTCCTTCAACCCATCTTCTACATTTGCTTACATGTATATAAGATATCAAGCCAATTAGCAAGGAAATATGCAGCACATTTTCGGTACTACCCACCCATCAAAAAAAAAAAGTATCGGCTGGGGAAAAATGTAACCTAGTTGAGGTAAGGGAAATAAATCAATCCAAAACATTTCTTAAAGAAATTTGAAAGCCTAAATACAAAAAAACCAAATATAAAACAGGAAAGGCATTTTGTTATTAGACTTAATACAGAAAATGAGTCACTTTTAGAATTTATATACAAAGCAATTGTATCAAGAACAAGGAGGTAATACACTCTAAACTGCATATTTCTTATGACCCCTGAAATAATAGCATGCCCATTTCTGAGTATCTGAAACAAGAAAAGTGGTAGCATTATAGAGAGAAGTAGAAAGATCTCCACAAGTGTCAACACTGCCTTACAGGAAATAAACCTTTACCTAGATGAAAGTGTACAAAATGTATGAAGCACAGACAACTGTAAAAACATTCAAGTTACAAAAAAATAAAACCACCCCAAGATGATATACATGACATAACAGTCTCCAAGTATGACAAAGTTAAATTAACACTATGCTATCATAAAAAAAAGACAATTAGAAGGAGAAAGCAGTTACAAAATAGCCTATAAAGGAAGGAATAAAAAAATGCTACTTTGGAAGATCTGAGGCTACATCAAACTTNAAATGGTGACGTGTTCGCTTCAAAAGTTTGGCTCAATACACTTTGGTAAACGGGTTCTCCAGTTCCAATATTTTCCAACAAAGGCTCATCCAATAAACCAGAAGAAACTTGACCCAATGGACTGGAACCTTCACAAAAAGTTGTAAGAAAGAATGCATTGGAATAATCAAAAACAATAGAAATATTCTCATCTACAATTGCTCATTAAAAAAAAAAAAAAGGATAGCTCACTAGGACTGCAGTGTAATTTGATGAAGAGAAATATTTACCAGAGATGTAGTCATTCTTCACTAATATATTTAAATTCTCATTTATATAAACTAAGCATATAGAAATAGACTTAAATGATACAATTTCAGCTCGGCCTGTGACAGCAGAAAAACAAGTATTAAAGGAACATGTTCATAAGCAGCATTTTTACATTGTTTATATAAAAGGGAATTTTAAGATGAGCACAGGAAATCTGAAAAAACACTAGAAGATTAAAAAAGCTGCAACATTTCTTTCCATAAAAATCAGACCATCCATTCATTAACTGGCTAAATTGTGCCTCCTGCCACACTCAGATAAAGCCATTTATTGCTACTATAAATTACACACTAATAGCACTAATTTTGTGCATGCAGTTCTGAGTGCAATTTCTCATAAGAAGAAAGTAACAGCAGGAATGAATGTAGAATTACAGTTAGTAGTTACCACCATTGCAAATTCAGTTTGGTTACATTACACTTGAACACCTCTTGCACAAAGGGACAATATATATCAAAGTCAGCAGCAAGAGTTAAAGAAAGTAAAAACATGTATACTGCTGCTGCTACAAAATTAATGCTTAGTTCAAGTCATTTGTAAAATCCTAACCGAGGCAATAGTCCAAACTATTTTTGAACATACAATGGCTTGCGTAACTTGATGAGAGTACTTAAAGTTTTTAAGTCAATATTAAGAGATTTGGAAACTTAACTACAAGACACACACACACATAAAAAAAAAAAAGAGAGACATGCATGGTTAATTGCAGGGATTTCCTAGCACTTTATTTTAAAAACAGGTAGAGGTAGGAAACCATGCAAAATCACTGTTCCAGGGTTAAAAAACTTAAGAAAAAAGAATCTCCTATAAATGGCTAATCCAAGTTGGCGAATCCATGGCACTGAACTCTTATGAGAGCTGTGTCTCTCAGCAGTATGAGTCTGGCTTGCAGAAAGCAATACCGTGACATCACATTTGACCTAATTAAAATCTTGATGCTCCTTCACAAAATTGCTAACAGCTGAGGTTGGCAGGCAGACCCCTCTGGCTACCATTCAGTCCACCCCTCTTGCTCAAGCAGTCACCTATATTAGGTTATGAAGGACCAAGTCCAGTCAGATTTTAATATTTCCAAGGATACCTCCTTCAACCCATCTTCTACATTTGCTTACATGTATATAAGATATCAAGCCAATTAGCAAGGAAATATGCAGCACATTTTCGGTACTACCCACCCATCAAAAAAAAAAAGTATCGGCTGGGGAAAAATGTAACCTAGTTGAGGTAAGGGAAATAAATCAATCCAAAACATTTCTTAAAGAAATTTGAAAGCCTAAATACAAAAAAACCAAATATAAAACAGGAAAGGCATTTTGTTATTAGACTTAATACAGAAAATGAGTCACTTTTAGAATTTATATACAAAGCAATTGTATCAAGAACAAGGAGGTAATACACTCTAAACTGCATATTTCTTATGACCCCTGAAATAATAGCATGCCCATTTCTGAGTATCTGAAACAAGAAAAGTGGTAGCATTATAGAGAGAAGTAGAAAGATCTCCACAAGTGTCAACACTGCCTTACAGGAAATAAACCTTTACCTAGATGAAAGTGTACAAAATGTATGAAGCACAGACAACTGTAAAAACATTCAAGTTACAAAAAAATAAAACCACCCCAAGATGATATACATGACATAACAGTCTCCAAGTATGACAAAGTTAAATTAACACTATGCTATCATAAAAAAAAGACAATTAGAAGGAGAAAGCAGTTACAAAATAGCCTATAAAGGAAGGAATAAAAAAATGCTACTTTGGAAGATCTGAGGCTACATCAAACTTTTTTAGCAGAAAACCTCATACACTTAAGGAGATGGGACTATGTTTCTAATCCAACAAGTCATTTTGTATTTCTCTATGAAATGATTATTCAGATCCTAAAATCACAAAAGACATCTTGGGAAATATTAACATTCAATATTCAGTAAACAAGAAAGGGAAGTGGTCTGACTGGTCTAAACAAATAAAAAGAGAACCTTTAAACATGTTTTGTAGGCTTAAACTAATTTCCACTCTAGCTACACTAAGGTTGACAGAGACAGAACGACCTGGCCCATGATACATCACATATTTCACAGCCTAGTTCCAAACAGAAGGTTAGAATAGGTATTCTCTTCCAAATGTGATTTGTAATTTGATTTGAAGACAAAATAATTTGAATTATACAATGTTATGGCTATCTGTGTTGGTTAGAATGCATTAACTCATTCAGGAATGTACTTCTTCAGGCAAAATTAAACAGCCTAAGATAGACTATACTTTAATTTGCCTTCATGCTAAGTTTCATTCTATGAAGCCATATGAAATGTACTTTACATGTGTTATTTAAGTGCCTACTCTCTTCCCTTCACATTTCTCGATGTGCCTTCCCCCTCCACCCCATGCATCCCAGTTTGGATTTAAATGGCACATACACAAAGATATGCACATACATAAAGAATTCTCTTTCTCAACATCCTCCAATTCCAATCGTTCACAGTCTTCATTGTGTTGATGTTCATCTCTGTCTTGGCTATTCAAAGATGGTCTAAAACCAACATAGGCATGTCTTCTTCCATATCTTCTTCCTGTAATAGTTTGATATCCTCCTGCTGGTTTGGGCCAGGCAGGTTTGCCAGCTTCTTGCCCCATTGCTACATGAGATTATGCATGAGAGGAAAGAAAAAGGCAGAGAGACTGCGTTAGACAACAATATGTCTTTGTAATTTCCCTCTTCCCTAACATTTTGATATAATTTTTTTAGCAAGGAACTTCCCATTCCTCTGAAGTCTTGAGCTTCACTAACAGTACAATTATTAAGAAACTGAAGTGCTCTGGGCATATATGTTATGAAAGCACATAACAGAATTTTCATCTACACTAAATAATATTGACAATTTCCTATCTTGCCCCCATCTTAACATGTTTGTGGTAAATAACAGAGACTTTATAAAAAAAATTTTAAAAAAATCAAGTCCAGATGTCACATGACTTTTTTTTTTTTAATGGGATACACTTCCGCACATAGCTCTGACACAACACATATGTCAGTTTGCAGAAAACATTTGAAAGCACTATAATGGAAAAGCCTTCAGGTAATGCAGCACAATTCAGCCAGCCTTAGCTAGCTTACCTCTGTGACATGAAAAATACAATTAATCAAATCACACCTTCTAAAACAAAAGTCCCAAGTCCCAGGGAGAAGGCTTTATTCTTTACGCTAGGTAGTATGTTCAGGCCTGGCTATACAAGGCAATTGCTCACATGTGGCTCCTATTATTATAGCAGTATTCCATATTAATGGATCTTAATGTTTTTACCAAGAAAATATGGGATAAGTAGTACAAGGAAACTTGAAAAACAGTGGCAGAAAGCTGCCGATATTGTAATGAAGAGAGATTTTAATACAGCAGTAGTATCAGCTATTAATAATCTAACACAAGTGTTCATGTCCAAAGGCTGTTGCTTGTACAAATGCAATTAGAAGTTCAGTATTTCAGATGTTCAGTGGCTTTTTTATGTCCTTCTAAGTCACTTTTAAATCTTTACTAGATATGAAATTAACATAACAGCTTTTCTGTTCTTGAAACTCACCAAACTGAAAAGGAGACATTAAAGTCTAGGAAGATAAAGTTTGCAACCATTAACACAGAGCTTTTTGAACTTCAGAAAAATAAGAAAGCTTTCTTCTTTCCTGGCTATTAAACTGATCTCTTCACTACCCTTAAAACGAGAATATCTATATGCAAAGACACCATTTATTAGAGTCATTTTATGCAGCTTCAAGTGCTATAGCCACTAGTAAGGCTGACAGTTGCAGTATGTGGACTGCCCTGCCTAAAAGATACAACTGCACACATGTACCAACTGTCAAAGAGTCCAAGCAGGTTGTTTTTCTTGTTTTTTAAACTAGCATCACTGTTGAAGTTATCATTTTGCTAGGACCGACATACAGGAAACTAACTCTGTTGCTGCTTGTCTACATAAGGGAAAAAAATTATATATTTTTCTTGGGGCTGCACTCTCAGAAATCACATGATCCCTTAACAGCTTTAATGAAGAAGCAAATAGAAGAAAGCTACCTATTGTAAACTACAGCTTCTAGAAGAAGCTAGTCTTAAGAGGTCCAGACACACCACATCCTACAAGAATTTGGTCTACAATTGCCAGCCTGGCAATTATGAAAACATTTCTTAGCTATTTGCACTTCACTCAGATTTCTGTGGAAAAAATCCAAATACTTTCTGCCTGATCTTCCCCATGGGGGGGGGTGGGGGAGAGGGGAACAAACCACACAACAGAAAAAAAAAAAAAATCACCCAGAAACATAAGTAGTATAATGATGCTGGAAGATAATGAAGGCCTCAGAAAAAATGCGAGTTCCAGGAAAAGAAAAACAATCACTTTCTCTTTCAGCCTGACATGGAAAAAAAATAAAGTTGGAGTAAACCAAACAAGATTACACTCACAACAGAACACCTGCCACAAGAATCTAAAATATTACTGTTTAATTCCCAGGTGAATTGACAGCAACAGTGAAGATATTTGCAGTGCTTAAAATTAAAAGGCAAGTATTTACAACTCAATTGCTTAAATTGCAACATTTAAGCAAATTGTAACATGAGGAGAGTTTCATCTAATGTTGTCAGCTTCACTTTTTGTTATCTTTAGCCAATTCTAAGAAACCATTTGCTACAAAAATGTGCTATAACCCACCACATTGTATCTATGGCTCTAAATCTCCCTTAAAACGTATAATCCTAGTCACGTCTTCTTTCCACTCTTCTTGCCACACATGAAGTCTCTCCAAACAGCCCAGTTCTATGAACACTGCAAAAGTCCAACCATGTCCATCACTAGCTGCAATATGGTGATACTGCTTATTTCCACAGACCTTGGATACAACTCAGTTGAATCTTTGCAGAAAAAATTAGCAGGTATCAGAGGCTTTTCTCTCATTTATCTATGAAGCTCTTTGTAGTTTGATTACATATAATCTCCCTTGAAAATATTTCCAGGTATTTGTCCAAGCCTGCCCATCCCGCATTAAACAGAAGCTAAAATGGTCAATTCGTTATTAACTATACTACTCCTGTAATCCTTAGAAAGGTGAAAACTCTCTACCATCTTTGCCAAAAAAAGCCTCTGCAACTAATGCAAGAAAAAGGGAACTCACAACTACTTTTCTTAGTATGGATATTAACTGGCTGACTAATTAAGTCAACCAGCAAGTCATGTTTATTCAAGCAAGCTCTGACAATTCTTAAATTTCCATTGATCATAACATGGCTGGTTAGCAGACTGCCAGAGGGAGCTGACAATAAGCAGCCACATCTGAACTTGCAGAGCAGAATCCAACAGTTAGATTAGTACATCAGCACAGCAACAGAGGAATCTGCCCTCAAACATGGTAATACAAGTGGTCAAAACAAAAAAGGTAAAAATGCAACGTAACTGCCTAATTCCTAATTTTAGTTTGTTCTCTAAAACACCAGTATTGTTCAAAACCAGGTGTCCACTCAAGAGAGTCAAACTCTCTGAATGCAAATGATTTATTTTTTTAAACTGATGTTCACAGCATGCAGAATCTTTAAAGCTGGGTGCAATGCACCACATTTTTTTCGTTCCAAATAATTCTCTCACATACAGAGTATCTCATCTTGTATTCAATTGTTCTTAAAAGATACATCATGCAGTTATTCTTCTGCCTGGGAAAGATATATTGGATCAATATAGCGAAAGCTTTCACTGAAGGTTTGCATGTCACATTTGGTTTACAGGAGAGGTTAACTTCCACCTAGATACAAAATATCTCAAAATAAGAGAAGCCATGCATTTTATTTGCCTACATGCCTAAAATGGGCAGCATTTAGGCATCTGAATCCAGAGATCAATTTCCAAGAAACCCTTCAGGCAATCAAGTTCCTGAGACACATAATACCCTCTCTCAGGTCCTTCTTCCAGGCTAACCCAACCCTAAAAATAGGTATTGCTATAACTTCTTTCAGAAGCTCAGTTTAGTAGGCCTGTTCAAAACATACCCAATACCTGCTGACAAGACACAGTTCTGCAAAACCGACCAGTCTTAGAGATGCAACAGACCAGTGAATAAATGATCAAGGTAGGGGAAACAGGCTATTTATTAACTTCTCAGGCTAAAGATATTTATCCACACACCTCCATCCTTTCAAAAGGGTACTACAGTCCCCTGAATACCTCAAAGGATCAAAGCAGCTATCATAAAGCAGAAAAGCATTTTAGATTAATAGAGCTGAATTTAAAAAAAAGCAGGGAAGAGTATCCTAAAACACACAGTGTACAAACAGGTAGGTCCAGCCCTTCCTTGCCTTAATCACCAACTCAGAGCAGCATACTTACTCTTTACTTCTACAAATACTGCACTAAGAGCCAGCAAACTATAGGCTGTAACATAGAAAGCCTGAGAATCCAGACCCAATCTAGACTTGCACAACCAACTTCTGTCCCACAAAACCCCCACTGTTTTTCCTGAAGTAACACAATGTTCAAGGTTAATCGTAGATGCATGAATACATGTGTTCACAACCTAGCACCGTAACTTGAGCACTCAGAAATTGTCGATCCCCTTGACCGCAACCCTCTGTATAAATCTCAAATCATTCTAATTTAGAGAGCCAGATTTAGGACCACTAAAGTCTCCTGCTCAGTTACATGCTGAGTCCTCCGACAGGATCCCAGTCCTCGCCCACTGAAACCCAGATGCCTCCCTTTATTCTCTTCTCCATTACCTTTCCTTCTTCCCTATCCTCTTGACACCCTCACACCCTACACACTAGAAAAAGAGAAACAGCTTTCTGGGATCAAGGAGTGCATGACCTAGATCTACAACACTACTCAAACAAATCACCATCACCCATGCAGACACCAATTGTTGCACACACCTAACTCCTGAACAGGGTGATATTGACTGCGATAGAGGCAGGCAGACAGGCTGGTCTTATTCGTGACTCCTAGAACTGCTGTGACCTACCTGGACAGCACCACTTTATTGGAGCAGAGTCTAATCCATAGAAGCAACAGTAAAAAAATTATATATATTAAAGAAATTGCAGTTTATCTAAAGCAGTTCTGAACATCTGAACAAAATCTTGCCTTTCTTCCAAGAGCTGAAATACTGAAGACCTTCCCTCACATACCTAGCAATTTTTGTAGTTTAAGGAGAAGGCAACTCAAGGAGTGGAGTTTCATAACTTCCACCAAAAAAAAAAAAAAAAAAAAAAAAA
>VZTQ01004105.1:0-13752 GCA_013400755.1 Pelecanoides urinatrix | reverse complement strand
AAAAAAAAGCACCAAACACCCCATCACCCCCGTATCAGTCTTCTTTTTCCTTTGCCTATGACTTTCTCATTTTGCATTTCTATTTCAGCTCCAATTACAAACTTTCTAAAGGAGGAAGCATCTCTCTAGAGCTAAAAGACAGCAAACAGAAGCCAGTATTAAACAAAACACCAAAACTTTTCTATAGTGTAAGCAGACAAAGTTCACTTTTACTTTTGTCAGTGCAGATGACCTCAACATACTTCAAGTTAGAACAGTCACTTCCTTTCTGCCTGATAAACAAAGCAAATAAGAGATGGCAAGAGAATCCCAAGGTGGAAGTTCAGGTACTTGAAAATCTGACATGATGGAGAGATACAATTCAGCAAACTAATCATGCCCAAAGATGCATTTTTGCATTGCTGTCTTTCATAACTGTCTTTATTAAAGCAAAGTTAACCCAAAACACATAATGGATCCTTATCCACCACCAAACAGTGAAAATCATTTTTTGGAAGTGTGTTCCTTTCATAAACAGAACTCTATATCTTGGATACAAGGGTAACAAAAGCCTCCAATTCAACTGACAGACAGGAGAGCTCACCTGAAGTCAGTGTTAGAAACAGAGTGTGTAGTGATTCTAATATAGCTGTGAAGAAAGTGAGATTATTCTCAAAAAAAGAAGTGCACAGTATTATTGTCAAGTAGGAATAAACAACTGAGCAAATTACCAAAAGGAGAATAACTGACAATGTGCAGCTAAGCAGAAGGGCAGTGGAGGATTATAGAGGACCACAAGTTACACACAAGTCAATACTTCCCTCTGTTTTATCAAACAGCAACATACAGAGCTGTATTAAGAGTGAAGGCTTAGACAGCAAAGTAACCCTTCTATCCTGATCGATGATGTTAAAATTGGATCTAGCACTCTGCATATAGTTTTATGTAACATACTTCAAAAACGGTTTCCCCGACACCTGGAAACAACACATGGAAACGACATAAGGGAAATGTTTCTACCAGTAGGAATATTGTATCACTTAAACAGATTGCCTGGGGAGGCTGAAGAATACAAATCAGCAACACAGCCCAGAGAAAGGGTTTCAAACAAACATCTAGTGTAAGAATCACTGTCAGGAAGAGTTGGGAGGGAGGAAAAGCCTGACAGGATAACTGTCTCAGGTCCCTACCAGCCCTATGATTATTTCCCTAAACTCCCTAGCCCTCCACAATTTCAGATACTTATTCTGCTCCCAGGGTTGGAATCACAATCGTACATAATTATGTTAGGGTGAAAGGGAAAATCTGTGTACTTTTTTCCCAAACCCCTGGTGTGTAGAGTAAGACATGACCTACAATGTGACTCCCAATTGCTTTCTCATAACTTAGAAGATAAATCACAATTTCTGTATGATCAATTTCTCTATTAATTTTTACACATTTTCGTCTTTTTAAAAAGTTTCTAAAAGGTTACACAATTGATATGCTGTATGAAATGGCACCAATTTTACTGGGTGTGGTATAAACACTTGATTATTTTTGTCATCTGCTTTTAAAAACAACCACTTTTCACTTAAAGCACCTTATCACAATCTTGGAAACATATTACAGATCACTTACCTAGGAGCCAATTTTTAGCCCTCAGAAATATTGTTGCAGATTCCTGACTGTAAGAACTGCTCAAAATCTTGTAATTTTTTTTTTTTTAGCTGTCACCAAGCTACAAATATCCTGTTCATCACGCACGTGATGAAGACATACCTATTTAAGATGTAAAATCAACTACAGAGCCACTAAAACAGAAGGTGGGTTCTGCTATTGTTTTAAAATAATTTGGGTTATGGAAACTTCTCTCTTGATTGTTTCAGACATTTCACCTCTGACAGGGTAGGACATTCTGGTATAACTGATTATCACTAATATCCTGAGCAATCACCCACAATCCACCCTCAGGATCTGTATTCTACTCTTCTATAGTATCAACTAGTTGCATCATTTCATACTCAAATCAGTTACCACCTTGGATTTTCTTTTCCCTGCTTAGCACCTACCAGAGGGACACTGTAATCAGCCATACATAAAAACCACAGGGGATTTTAGCATCTCAACAACCACAAACTTTTCAGGTCATATTTTAATAATTGTAAGCACCTAAAGGACACACACATATGTACCAGCTGGAATTCTCGCTGCTTCCATAGTCACATAGTTACCTGAAATGCTGTATAAGGATCTAGTATCAAAACACCACACTTGACATTAATCAAATTTGAAAAGCTGTTTTAAAACTATTCAGAATGATTAACACCATTGGCAGCAGAATTTCTAAATACTTTCTCCCACTGTGACACATGAGCATTCAGCAATTTACAGGGCCATCCATTCTTTCATCCTTGCAGAGCATTCCACTCATTACTAAAAGCTCGTTAATAATTACCTCCATTTCCCATATAAATAAGTTATAGCCCTGCTCCACAAATACCACAAAAACAGCCATCCAGGTGTGGCCTATAAGAGAACCAAGGTTCTTGCAAGACCTACTATATTTTACACTTTGACAACTCATATAGATGCCCCTATATTAAATGTGTACAGCATTACTCCAAGCACTTCGGGATATTCCTGTGATAAACAGCATGAAGTGTGTTTTGTTCAAGTTCAGGCTATCAAAACCACAGAACCTGAATGGGAAGTACCATCCTAAGCTCAGGTTAGCGTGTCTTTTAAGGACATTCAAAATATCACTTCTCCACAGATGTTCTGAACAGAATGCCAAGGTTAGCTAGCATTTCCCTCCTCCACTGATTTGGGTTTACCTGTATTTATCCCACATTCAAAGTTGTTTCTGTAACTCAAACATTGTTTCAAGGTATTAACTGAAGTTTTAAAATACATTTGCCAACTGAAATGAATGCAAAGTAGAGCTCTGGGACCTGTCCAAATACACTACTGAACATACAGATAAATGACTGATGATGCTTCATCGTAACTCTGCAGTGGACTCTACCAGACTTAGAGCCCTATCCATAAAAATGCAGGGGGAGCATTAACATATCAGTGAATAAATGAATTAAAACAAATTTGCTCCCCGTACTTTGTTTCTTCAAAATATTATTCAGAAATACTAGGATAAATTTTCACTGAACTGTAAATTTTATGCTCGCAACTTCAATTACATCCACAACTGCCACCTCAGATACCAAACAAACATTACTTATACTGCAAACTATAAGCCAGGGACTGTCTGCCTTACAAATGTATTGTCCTCAGTACAATGAGATTATGGCCTCTACTGCTGTAGAGCACAGTAATACTTTTTGTTCTATTCCAGCCTTCCTCAGAGACCAAGAATCAAAACAAACACAACTCAACAAGTACTATGGACCACAAGGGAGATTACTATATAAAAATGGTAGCAATGCCAGCTTAACCTTTTGCTACAAATGCCTGTAACAGTATTTGCTGAATTAACCCAATACATCATATCAGTATTTTTCATTTGCTGTGGCTTTTGCAAAAGTAAACATTTTCACGGGAGCAGCTGACTTAACAAGGCGGTAATTAATAAATAAGTCTTACTTTGAAGAGGTTTTGATCAGTGCACACTACGTACACAGCATTGCAATTCACTGAGTTGGCAAAAGAAATAAAGAAAATGTGTATTTCACAGAAGTTTCCTGACCCTGCATTTTAATGCAACTTCAAAATGATTTTTCTGAACAACTTTTTCCAGACATCTTCCTTTCTTTAATGGGAGAGAAAGAGCAGAAAATCAATTCTGTGTAAGTCTGACTCAGCTGCAAATAAACTTATTTTATTACATATATCTGCTTACACAAATTCAGATATGCATACTTCTCCTAAGTGAAATTACATCTATAAAGTATGTATTCTTCGTGATTTGTGCATTAACAGAGAATAATAACAGTCTGACAGCACTCTTTATTGCTACAGGACATAATTTATTTTTTTCTAGACACAGCGTAACAGAACTTTAATCAAAAATAATTCCTCTGAATTGCTTATCTGTGTACACAGACAAGTGCAAATCAAGAACCACACATGAAGAATGAAGTGTTTGAACATGTCAAAGTATAGAAAAAGGACCTAAACACAGCCTCTAAGCTTTCAGACACATCCTATACTCAGCACCACAATTACAATGCCAACTTTTTATACCTTTTTATATCTTTGTGCACCATGCAGATTCATGTGCTATGTAACCAATATACATGCTTCATAAAAAGTGTTAATTCACCAGCAGTATCCAGTGCACAGTATTCTGAGAGAACTCAGTTCCACCGCAGTCAGCTCAGCTGAAGACAAGCAGTTCAAGCGAACCTACTAAAGGTGCAACATAAGAGCACACACAGGAAACGCCCTCAAGGAGGCTCTCATCCAGGTGCAAAACCCGTTCTGCGCAGTGTAACCACAGGTTATGCATTTTAGCTCGTATGTAAGAAAATGCATGCTTCTAGCAGATGCACCTTAACAAATCTCCTCTGGATTCCGGGCCCAAGACACATTCCTTTTGCCCCTGAATTTGGGGGTGGTTCTGCTCACAGCCAGCTCAGATCACCTCTCCTCCAGCACACGGGTACTGCGAGTGTTTCGTAACTGAGCAAGGTCAAGTGGCTCACTTCAGACGTAAGCCGACTCACACCCATTTTTATTTTGTCTGAGGTAGCGCCGGGAGCACCCAACCCGCCCAGCTGGCAGAGCTGTTCGCAGAGGCTTGCTGCGCAGGACGGGCAGCCCACGCCCGCCATCGCCGACAGCTCTCCGGCCTCAGCACCAGGCTCGCCCTTCCGCCCCGGGGCACTGAGTCACCGTCACATTGTTGTAAGGGCGGGGGGGAGAAAAAAAAACACGAACCAAAACCAAACACAAAAAACGCAAACAAAAAACTTTGAACTGAAAACCTGCCCGTGCCTGCTCTCTAGCTGCGTGCCCCGCCGGCTTCCCTGCGCCCACAGATGGCGTCGGTCCCTCACGCACAGGCACGCGTCAGGCCACCGCGGTCCGCTGCCCTGGACGGAGCGGGCCGCCGTGCCCTCTCGGCCTCTCCCTCGGCTACTGGCTGCGGCCCGCGTCCTCGGCCACAGCACCACCGGGGCCGGCGCCGCGCCCCGCAAGCCCGTCCCTGAGGGGAGGCCGCCGGTCCGCCGCCCAAGCGACCGTCCCGGGGGCTGAAGACGGCCGCGGCGCGGCCCTGCCTGGCTCCACTACCGCCCTCCCTCCCCAGCCGGAGGCCGCACGCAGAGCTCCGGGCTGGAGCCGAAGCTGGCCCGGGCTCGACCTGCAGCCACTCAGCCGGGCCGGGCCAGCCCCCGTCGGGGCCCGCACTCACCCCTCCCGGGCCCGGCTCGCCCGCCTCCCCGCAGCCGCCGCCTGCCTGCCTGCCCGCGTCCGCCACTACAGCCAATCCTGTCACTTTACAGCCGACAGCGGCGGCCAATACTTGGCCAGAGTGAAGACGCAACGACCAATCCCGGCCGGGGGGGCGGGAACCTAGCCAGCGGGCTCGCTCCTGCCACCGACAGAGATGCCTTGGTGGGGAGCGGGGGGCACGGCTCGGTGCGGCGAGCGCTGGTGCCCCTTCCCCAGCCGTCGGCCGGTAGGAGCTGCCCCCTCCTGAGGGCCGTGCGGCCCGGCTGTCGCCCGGGGGTGCACGGCGGGGGTGGAGGTTGTGTAGCTACAACCGGAGGCCGGCGGCGCACCGCGGCCGTACCGACTGAGGCGAGCTCCGGCGGCAGGAGGGCCGCTGAGCGGCTCTTCCCGAGTTGTGCGGGGAGGGCGGACACCTCCGAGGTGACAGGGCCTTGCCGGCCCTGAGGCAGCCGCGGCGGGGACGCCTCATGACTGCCAACCACCACCGAGCTGCTCACCTGGAGTGGTGTTCCTGCCCGGATTTCGTGTTTCTGGCCCTATTCGTTGGCTGTTACTGAATAAATTACTCTTAGCCTTCTACTCAGTCGTTTAATCATGCAGAGTGAGTTCACCTCTGGGCTGGTCACTTACCTGAATTTAGAAGGAGATTTTACTATTCAGTGGCAGGCAGAAAGCAGTTCCATGTTTTACTGCGGAGAAGGGGGACAGGGTGGCACACAATAGGACAGAAAGATTTGCGCACAATATCAGGCAATGTACATTGTACTAAAGAGGGGGATAAGCAAAAAGACGTATACTTTACAAAGGAAACAAAGACAGGGGCAGAGCAAGGGAAACGAAAAATAATGGCTTCATGCAAGAACTGTGCTATGTTCTGTGCATACAGAAAGCAGGAGGAGAAGCTCACAGCATTTGGGATGAAGACAGAGCACAGACCATGCCATACGAAAACAAGGCCAGAGAAGACATGCTGTACATTGTCTACAGTGATGAAGCTTCACCTGTTTTCAACTACTATTTTTGTAAAGTTTGAATATTGATTTTTATTAATATGATTAGTCATTCCACAGGGAAATAACTCATTATCAATTTCGTGTAGAATATTTCAACTAGCATACACTTACATTGTTCGACACTCTTGTCAGCATAAGTATCCTTACACTCTCTATTCCAATAATAAACAGAGTCAGTTCTTGCAAAAAAAAAAAAAGAAGTATTAGGTGATGGTATCCTAGCCTGCTTCCATCTACAACAAAAGTTTTTTAGTTGTCCAGTATTACCATGCTGGGTACACTCCAAACGTAACAGTTAGGCATGAACCATTTATGAGCACCAATATCTACTTGTTGAAACATGACAACCAAGATTGAGAATAAACTTCATCTCCAATGAAGAAAACAAGTGAACACTGGACCTAATGAAATGTGATTTTTGTGAAAGTGTCCCATATTCCTGCTGCCACTCAGCAACAAGAATCCCCAGTCATCCATTTTCTTACAACTCCTTCCCTCCTCTCTTACATTACCAGTTCAGTTCTTGCTCCATTCTGTCCTTCATGTTTCCTGTAATTATTTTTCATGCACCTCCATTCTAAGCAAGAGAAGCGTCTGGGCATACTGCACTGGTTACTAGCTTTGTACGTGCTAATAGTTGGCCAGTAAGGGATGAAGAAGAAGCGGAGGCATTCAATGCTTTTTTTGTCTCAGTCTTTAACAATACTGATAGACCTTAGGCTGCCCAGTCCCCTGAGTCTGTGAGGACTGTGAGTGTGGGAACACTGACTTTCCATTTGTGGACACTGAAATTGTAAGGGACCAGATGTATCATCAGCTGAATGTTCACGAGTTCCATGGGGCCTGGTGGGATTCATCCCAGGGTACTGAAGGAGCTAGGGCATGTTATGGCAGGACCCCTGTCAATCACCTACCAACTTTTGGGAGTCTGGGGAGGTCCTTGCTGCCTGGAAGCTAGCCAATGTTATTCCAATTTACAATAATGGCATGAGGATAGACCCAGGGAACTACAGAACTGTTAGTCCAACCTCAGTTCCTGGAAAAATTATGGAGAAGATCATACTGGGTGCTATTGAAAAACATATCAAGAACAATGCAATCATCAGGCACAGTCAACATGGGCTCACAAAGGGAAAGTCCTGTTTAACTAATTTGATATCCTTCTATGATAAGGTGAGCTGCCTAGTGGATGAAGGGAAGGCAGTGGATGTAGTTTTTCTGATTTTAGTAAGGCTTTTGATACTGTCCCTCACAGCATCCTTCTGGACAAGTTGTCCAACTGTGGGATGAGCAGGTTCACAGTGTGCTGGGTGAAGAACTGGCTGAAGGGCAGGGCTCAATGGGTTGCAGTGAATGGGGCTACATCTGGCTGTCGACTGGTCACCGGCAGCGTTCCACAGGGCTCAGTTCTAGGGCCAGTTCTCTTCAATATTTTTATCAATGATCTGGATGCAGGAGTTGAATGCACCATTAGCAAGTTGGCTGATGATACCAAATTGGAAGGTGCTGTTGACTGTCTTGAGGGACAAGAGACCTTGCAGAGAGACCTAGATAGATTGGAGCATTGGGCAATCATTAATGGCATGAAATTTCACAAGAGCAAATGCTGGACTCTGCACCTAGGACAGAGTAATGCCAGGCACAAGTATAAATTGGGAGAGGAGTGGCTGGAGAGCAGCCCAGCGGAAAGGGATCTGGGGGTGCTGGCTGACAGCAGGCTCAACATGAGCCAGTGCCCTGGCAGCCCAGAGGGCAAACCGCATCCTGGGGTGCTTCAGTCACAGCACAGCCAGCCGGTCAAAAGAGGTGATTGTCCCGCTGTATTCAGCGTTGGTGCGGCCTCACCTCGAGCACTGTGTGCAGTTCTGGGCCCCACCATTTGAGAAGGATGTGAAGGTCCTTGAATGAGTCCAGAGGAGGGCAACAAAGCTGGTGGAAGGGCTGGAAGGCATGTCCTGTGAGGAGCGGCTGAGGCCTGCGGGCTTGTCTGGTTTAGAGAAAAGGAGGCTGAGGGCCGACCTGATTGCTCTCTACGGCTTCCAGAGGAGGGGCAGTAGAGAGAGAGGTGCTGAGCTGTTCTGTCCAGTATCCAGTGAAAGGACACATGGGAGTCATTCAAAGCTGCACCAGGGAGGTTCAGACTGGGCATTAGGAAGCATTTATTTACCGATAGGGTGGTCAAACACTGGAACAGGCTTGCTAGAGAGGTGGTCAATGCCCCATGCCTGTCAGTGTTTAAGAGACATTTGGACAATGCACTTAGTAACATGCTTTAACTTTCAGTCAGCCCTGAAGAGGTCACGCAGTTGGACTAGATGATTGTTGTAGGTCCCTTCCAATTGAAATAGTCTATTCGATTCGATTTGATTCAATTTGATTCGATTCGATTCGATTTGATTCGATTGAGGAGTTCCTTCCTTCTATCAAATTTTTGCTAAAAACAGCTAATGGTTCAAAACCATTAGGGAGGAGTGCTGATAGGCATGTATGCAGACAGACTGATGGACAGAGAAGCCAAACTCNTTTATCACTTGACTAAGCTAAGGATAATACTTAATTAATCACTTGTTAAAAATCATAGAAAGATTTATTTAAAGTATATAATAATTCAGCAGCACAGTTTCAATACTTTGAGGCAATGATGTGAGTTACTCAGGAAGATCAAGATAGGCTAGTGATCAAGATCAGTAGATCTTAAATCCCTCAGCAGCAGAGGATGCAGCTTTTCAGGTTAGGCTCATATTGAAAATCATCCTCTTAAGGAATCCACCCCACACACACCCATACTGGCATAAAAGGGAACAGGAGAAATTAGGCCAAAGTTTAAAATTAGTTTCTGTGAGTACTTTTCATGGTGCATCAACCCATCACTCCACAGAAATATAAATAGGTTTTGCAGAAAATGTCAGTCTAAATCAAAGAATACTACTACTATGCAAACATCCTGAGTTTGTATTCTCAGCTGGGGAGCAAGAGTGAATTCTTCCTCAAGACTTGCTTTGCTGATTGATGATTATATTCCAGTAAAGACATAATCCAAAAGGCCATGAAGTCTAACAGTTTCTTTCTAATGAATTTTAAATGGTTGTATAAGACATCTCCATATCATTGATGCATCCATGCTATCATTCATATTGTATTCAGAAGACTAAATAACCACATAAACAGAAAGATTTTTCATGTGAGCTGCATGTAAGCATTTAGAATTTTGTAATGTTTTTAATCTTCATAGTATTCAAACTTTTGTCTCAGGAAGTCAGGCTGTAGCTGCACATACTGAAGCTGTGCCCAGTAAGAACATACAGAATACCACCGTATCAAGGAGCACCACCTCTTTTTCCAACTCTAGATGATTAGGTTTTGTAACAAGAAAGGAATTTTTTGATGATCAAGCTCATTCTCCCTCATAGAGGAATTCAAAGAAAACGACGACAGAATACTGAAAGGTAGACATGAAAAAAACCCCCGATGATTCCTGTAACAAAATTCTATTGCAAACCATAAACTGTCATGCCTGTGTGTTTTCTTGGACACATCCCATTTTCTGTCCAGAAATTTTGTCCAGTAGTTTTCAAGGATTTTCTTTTTTTCAGATGTTTGGTATGCCTACAGTGTGCATAAATAGTAGGTTCAACTGGAGTTACTGTTGCATGTTAGGAACGTTGTATGTTCAGTTATTTCTGGATATTTCTAAGCAAATGAGATATTATGTGTATTTCACAGCAGAGCAGATATTTCTTAGAAGCATGAGAATTATTGTATATATACTCTACAAGTGATTTGTTCAAGTCAGTTACTCAGATGCATCCCCAAAACTCTGAAATTACAGCACAAGCAGTAAAAACACCAATAACAAAACAGAACTCCAAATTAAATCTCCTTTCCCAAAAATTCAGATGGCTATACATTCAGAAAAGCATGGTGTGTTCCAATTTATGACACAGACAATGGTAATATAATCCCATCATACTAAAATTCACCTGCCACTCAAAAACAAGAAAACATTCAGTTTAACAAAGGGAAGGCGGAAAATTTTAAATCAGTTAAAATAATTTTGCTGACACATTGTAAAATTAGTCAAAGGGTATTTCTACAAGGTAGCATTACTCATATTATTTGTAACTATTGTTAAGAAAAAGCATTTAGCAGGATACAAGATATACTTTGCAGTTTATATAGATAATGTCAACATCTAGGTTTACAATAGTATAAATAACAAATGCATACCAACAATTATGGAAAGAAGGATTATAAACCCATGTTCAGAATTTGGGATTCCAAAGTATTTTTAATTGATTAAGAAGATGATTTCAGCATGACTGGATTATTCCCTACCCTTGTACTTCAGAGTGCTTCCCCAAGGTCCTTTGATGCCTGCTACTATGGCAGAGAAGATTTTAAAAGATTTAAGTTTTGTCTTGATTCAGTATGGCAATTTCTATTAACAAAACATTTCTTTCTGTATTAAAATGAATGAAATAGTACTGCAAATAAACAAAGATTTTAAACTAGCTGAATAAAAATAATTTCTCTTTCTTATAGATAACATCACTTACTGTTCTCTGCGTGGCACTAGGACCCAGCCTACTGAGCTTCTAAACAAGCTATCTACTATTTCAGACCTTTTTACATCTCCAAAACCAAAACAAAAAAGAAAATGTAACAAATGGAATACGATTTTATTCTAGGTCACATTGTCTAGATAATTACTCGGATGCTAAAACACAACATTTAAGATATAAAAAAATTGCTAGTATAGTCTGAAATTAGGCTGAATTAAAGAATAACAAAGTTTAAATGGCTTATTTATTGGTAAGATGTGATTGTTATTCATAGCAATTACTAACTGATTAATAAATGTGTCTTCTATTGCAATTACTTAGAATAGAATAGAATAGAGTAGTGTAGAGTAGTGTAGAGTAGAACAGAACAGAACAGAATAGAATAGAACAGAACAGAACAGAACAGAACAGAACAGAACAGAACAGAACAGAGCAGTTCAGTTGGAAGGGACCTACAAGGATCATCTAGTCCAACTGCCTGACCTCTTCAGGGCTGACCAAAAGTTAAAGCATGTTATTAAGGGCATTGTCCAAATGCCTCTTGAACACTGACAGGCATGGGGCATCGACCACCTCTCTAGGAAGTCTGTTCCAGTGTTATGCTAGATGGGAACTTACATCACCTGTATACTATGTATTAGTGATTCAGCCATGTTCCTATTGCCCAGGCATCCTAAAATATCTCTTGTTATGCATTAGCAAAAACTGAGCTTTGCAGGATAACTAGAATAGTAAATGAAATCCTAACAACCAAAAAATTCCCAGGGCAACCAAAACAAATTAAAGTTTCATTAAAGAGACTGAATACACTCTATATGTATTTATATCTCACAATAATGTACCAAGATGTACATAGGCTATAAGTATGAACGAAGTACTGCATGCAATCTTTCTATGTCCTAAAGTACTCTCTAAATAAAAACAATTTATAACTTAAATTCCTAGCAAGGTCTCAGATTAATTCAAGTCATTCAGCAGTGATATGTTGAATCAGAGTTTAGATCCTAGTGAACAACTCATTATTAAAAAAATAAAACAGCACACCCCAACCCCCCATGAAATTCCACAAAAAGCTACTACACAAACATGTACTGTACTAGTTACAGCTACAGACCTGAGACTCTCCTAATCAATATACAAACATAATTCCCATTTATTCATCAACCCAGCACACACTAGGATTAAAATTTGAAGGGCTTTAGGCAGGAAAACATTCTTTGTCAGGAAAGCACTCAGACAGAGGCATGAAGGCCTATGCATGAACAAGTCAAAGGCTTCTAGCTCCCTAGATTCTTGTATTTCTTACACCTCTCTCTGTACCTCCTTCCTAAATTACAGCACATTTAAGCGGAAGCAGTCAGCTTTTTTTGTCCTGAAAAAAAGAAAAAAATGCTAAAAGACAACTAATTGCTTTTCCTCTTACTCTTCATCTACTGTAGCAGTTACAGCCGTGCTCAGTTACATCGCGTTGCTACCTCCTAGGCATGCCACACACTTTAAAACTAGGCATGAAAGATCCAACAAAAAAGGTAAGATAAAAGCTTGCAAATAATAATAAAGATAAAACCAGGCCCTCTACCAAATTTCTCAGGTGTGTCAGTGTGATATTGTAACACAGTAAAATGGTAACACTACCTCCTGTAAGCATGCCAAGAGAAACAAATACTGTCACAATGATTGATTGTCAACTAAAAAAAATGAAGTGATACTGGAATTAGTTTTTAAATATATATAAAAGTGTTTCAGTCACTAGTTTCAAGAGTTTGCACTTTTGGCCATTTATAGTAAGTTAACCAGCTTAACTGGAAAGGCCTACCAATTGTTCTAAAATGATTAATTCTTGCTCTTAGGAATAGAATTACAAAATATTTCTGATACCAAAGCCCAGAGTAGCTAAACTAATTCTGTCAGTGTTCTCTCAAGCTGATTGACGTACAGTGTGTGTCTACGCATGTGTGTTACATCTCCAAATTTTGGCACAAAGTCCAGTTTGTCAGGGCTGTGAGCATGAATGCCTTCTTGTGGCGTATTATTCA
The DNA here is from genome assembly GCA_013400755.1 of Pelecanoides urinatrix. NCBI lineage: Eukaryota > Metazoa > Chordata > Aves > Procellariiformes > Procellariidae > Pelecanoides > Pelecanoides urinatrix. The sequence continues at coordinate 771 of VZTQ01004105.1, read as the reverse complement.
AAATAATCTGTGCAACGCTCCATGGAAGTAGTAAAAAGATCTTTATTCTGGCCAATCCACACAGCTTATATACTACTATTTACTTGTTGTCTACGTGCTACAATACTGTCTATGTGTTAGCCCTTCTTACAGCCAATCTTTGCATTACTTTGTTTCCAAGGCATCAGTCACGGGGGTTTCAGCCACATGCCTCTCTTGTTCCCATCTCAGTTTCAGGATCAGCAATATTCACTCCCTTCTTGCTGTTCTCATGGTTTCGGTGCCAGCAAGGCTTCAGTGCTGGCCCAGGGTTTGTTCAATGATACAAAGTCAAAACCATCCACTGTTGCTCTTACCCCTACTCCCACACCTTCTGGTGTTTACTTGGCAGAGTGAAGGAGTTCAGCTGGCTGAGTCCAAGGTGGGCTCCTTTACGGGTGCAGTGAAGAAAGCTGGAAGCAAGGACTTGCCCCTCCTTTTCCCCGGGGTCTGTTTCCAGATGTGGCTTTACCACTGGTGCCACAGCTGCGCAACAGTTGGCCTGCTCCCAGTGCCAGACCTCCCCCAGTCTGGCCCTGACCTGGATCCGTCGGCTGGGCTTCCCAGCACAGCCTTACACCTGCCCCAGCACTTCGGCCTGCCAGAGCATTGCTGTCAGATGGTGTCTGACTGTGATCATCATCTCTGGCCCTGATCTTGACCCCTTGCAATGTTGCCGGTGAGGCCACTGTGGGTAGTTAGGATCAGGCGGCCAGAAGATATCGCGCTCTACGGAAAGATAGGGCCCCTCCC
>VZTQ01004104.1:458293-472883 GCA_013400755.1 Pelecanoides urinatrix | reverse complement strand
TCCGTTTTCCGCAAGTCAGTCCTGCTGTTGTCAAGATGGGACATTAATTTTGCAATAATAGTTGACTTTGTCTTCAATTGACTTTATTAAAAATCACACTCTTACTTGTTTGTGACAGTCTCAACTGTGAAATCTGTAGAAACCTCAATATTGTTAGATTAGAGGGCTCAGGCTTTTTTGTACTGTCTTATTGCTCAAGAGTTGTTTCTTTGCCGGCTGAGTGGGAAGTATCATCTTACAGCAGTTCTCTCCTTTGCATGCAAATGCATCTTCTTAAGGTAAGTGGGTACTTCAGCTTTGTTGGTTTTAGCAGAATCACTTCGGGAGCATTGGTACATCTACCACGAGAATATACACTGACATGTGCGCTGCTGGAACATCCTTTTCCAACATAATGGTGTTACAGCCTTCTGGGTACCTGGTTTGCATTTAACTTTGTTATTTGGACTGCACATGTGTACTGTAATCATGTTAAAGGGACCCTGTCAATGCTCATAAAGTAGCTTGAACCCATAGATGCAGGCAAATGTTTTGTAACAGGACTGTGACATGATTTTCCTGTAACCAGCTGTCCCTCTATGGTGGCATACACAAGAACACTGATCTCTCTAATGTTGTAGGCCACTACCTAGAAGGTAAATACGGAAAGCAGCTCTTCAAAAGCTTCCTTTCCCCTGACTACCTCACATCTGCAACTGAGATGTGGTGACCAGAAGCAGATCAGGAGAAGCTGTTGCAGCTGCTCTACCTACTGCTCTGGAGGCATTTTGCTGGTGGTGCTGGTGCAGGGAGGGTGCCCGATCACCTCTTCAGAGCTGGGCAGCTTGTTTGGGGGTGCGATGATGGGTAAGAGGGGCACTCTTCTTACTGATAGCAAAGCTTTTCTTGTGAGCACGCAGGGGTGTGACTGAAGGTGTGATCCTCCCCAGAGGCTCCCAGGAGAGTGATGCACACCTTCTGTGGGCGGCTGTCCTCAGGAGGTGGGTGAGGGAGGGGAAAGAATCAAGGTTTTATTACTGTGACAGAGAGCTGCTGTCAGGCTTGCGAAACTGTGGTTGTGCAGTGGTAGAACCCCTTGGGTTGACCCTTCCCCTTTCTTTGCATGCTTGGATTGCAGAAGGTGTACTTGTGCTGGGTGCAGCTGGGAGGAGAGCAGGAGAGACTATTTTTCCCCCATGCGTGAGTGCAAGAGGATGAGGCGGGTCTGTCTGACAGGGCCTGGACGTGCCAGCCGAGCGGCAGTGGTGGTGTGCCAGCCAGCGTAACGGGCCTTCGGTGAAGGGATGAGCCTTAAGGGAGGCAATGGTTACTATTCCACAATGGTTTGGCTCTACATCCATGATAACCAGAGCACTAGGTCTGATCACATCAACCCTGCAACAGTCTGCTAATATCCAACACTAGCACAGCATTCATGTGCTTAGTTTTTAGCAAGATGTGGTTCAGCTGAGATACTGAAGCTGAAATCCAGTCTCCAAAGCATTTGAACAGTGTTCGAAGCCAGGTTGCCTTCTCAGGCTGGTTCTCTCTCTCTGACTGAGGAACATGTTTTGTGTCAACCTGCTCACCTGGAGATGGATACTTACCGAGCAGAACTGGGTTCAGGAGGTTCCAGCTGTGTGAAAAGCTCTGTATGTGCTGCAGGATTTTGGTCCAGATATTTGAATTAAGTTTGTTTCAGTTTTTTGTCTGGAAAAAGATGGAGCCAGCAGTAGCTAATTCCATAGGCAGGTAAATCAGAAAGCAATACTCCAGTTTTGCAAAATGAGTCATCCCTTTTGCAAAGCATAAAATCTGGGAGTGGGATGTGCTACTGGAGATTGGAGTGGTACTTTTATGTATCGTTACATTTTGATTAGCAATAACTTCCAAAATACTTGTTTTGTTGTGTTTTCTCCCTGGAATCACTGGTCTTACTAAACTAATTGTGTTTTTCCATTGTCCTTGCTGGAGAAGAAATGCAGGTGCTGTCAATGAGAAATCTGTGCATTGTTACTCTAGAAATGTACCGAGTGTGTCCAAAAGAAAATGTTTGCTTATGATCTCTTATATTACTAATAATATCATGTTTATCTTGCATATTTTTGTTATATTTAAGCACATCATATGTTCCTGGTAGGACTTCTTATCCTTGCTTCTTTTTAAAATGTCACTAAGATTGCTATTAGATGTTCTTGAGAGATTGATTGAATAAACTTCTTCAGTTCGATGCTGTACTAAGTAGCTTATAGCTGATCAGATTGCAGCAGTCTCTTCACTGTGCTCTACTGGATCTTAGCCCAGTTTTGCTTCCTTCAGTGTATCACAGCAAAGGGAATCGACAGTCACTCTACTAGAGGCTTTTTCCCTGATTTTCTTCTTTTTTCTTCTTTCTCCTTTTTTTCCGATTTTCCTGGAAAAGAATCTTTAATAATATTCCTGATAAATTAAATGTTTCTTACAAATTTTGTACTTTTTTTTCAATAGGTGTTGGCATCATGTCGGGCATTTCTTTTAACATCTCGGATTCCCACCAAGGTAAGGCCACTGTGTTTCTATAAATATTCTGGTTTTTTAGATACAAATGTAAGTTGCATAAACTTAGCATATTTTATACTTGTGCATCTGTTTAAAAATAAATAATAATTAAGGAATGATATGTTGCATGGTATTGAGTTAGGGTGGTGCTTCCATTAGTGTCTGTCTTAAATGGATTTGTCAATTTATATTTACCATTTGAGAGGAATTTTAACTTCTAGAAATGCAGGTTGGTGAAGAATTATGTTGGAAACACCAATCTGAAGAACTGTGAGATGAGCCTGATGACCTTTGTAGTGGGACAGTTTATGTCCAAACAAGTTGATGGCGTTATTTCCTCTAGTGTTGTAGTGTCAAATAGGAAAATATTTGATTTGGAGACACAAATTATGTTGAGGTTTATTAAATTCTGCTGTTTTCTCATCATTTCTGTATTGCATTTTGAAAAGCATCTTGCCAACCTGCCTTGCCAATGCCGGTGAATTATTTTTTCTATTCCTGTGACAATTCGTAATGATTGTTGTAGCAGAGAAAGATAATTTCCACGTGAATGAAAATGACTGATGTGGACAAACATCTCTTGTCCAACTTGGAATCAGTGAATGGGAATTTGGCTTATGTTCTATTTTGTTGTGTTTTACACATACATGTGTGGGTGTGTAAGTGTGTGTGTATATATATATGCTTTATAGAAAAAACAGAATCAATAAATGGAATGATTGATAGCAGGTTTTCAGTTATGGTCACTGGTAAATGTGACCATCCCCTACATATAATTTGAAGATGCTGACTGACAGGTAGGATGACTAGTTTGAATTTCTGCTGAAATTTATTTCCTTCAGTTGATCACGCTGTCCCTGCAGCACAGATATCTTTGGTTGGTTGTCTGTTGGCTTTATAATCACTGCAGTTTGCAACCTGTTTTTAAGACAGGGTTTGGTGACTGGTTGCATAGAAACATAGAGCCAGTTGATGAACAGCTCAGACATCAGTGCAATGGCAGTATGATGGACAGGTGGTGATGGTGATCTTGTTAAATAATAGCAAAGCCATTGTAATTCATCAAAAGGCTCTTGAAGGCTAGGGCTTGGTGTACTAAGCATAGCTGTACTTCTAGTTTAGCATTACAGGCACTTCTCAAAACTCCTTTTATTAAATGGATTTACTTAATTGAAAAACTTGTTTCTATTTTCTTGGAAATCTAGAATACGTGTGCTATACTAACAAAAGTGTTATGTTAGTGATAACAAATGGAAGAAAGTTGATCAGAAGAAACTCTGTCTGCTCATGGTTTATGTCAAAATTAAACTTTGTATATCTGAACAATTATTAGGATGGTTGAAAATGCATTTCTTTTCTAGCAGGATTAATGAAACTTAATGAATTTTCTAAAGTTTGTACTATTCTCAAAAGCTGCTCAGAGGCTTTTAAGTCCTGAGAACTTCCATGTAACCAGCATGCAGTAACTGCTAGCAAGACAGCTGAGAACATGCAACAAAGACACAGATAAGTGTATGAAATATTTGTGGGAGTGTAATTCAGGTTTGTGAACATATTTCTAGTGCCAGCGTTCAGTAAGTTTTGATTGAAAAAATTGGAAACTGTGAAATTAGCTGGCTTGGTAACTGCAGGGTCTGCCTTTCAAGAGGATTTAAAAAAAATATGATTTTAGGTAATAAATGAGATTATGCTTTTTAAAACCTTGTAAAAATTATTTCATAGTTTCAGGTAGATGATGTTTAGAATGTGTTCTGTATTTTTGCTGCAAAGCAGGGACTGTAAATCCATGTTTCTAAGTAGAAAAACGAACCAAAGATGAACTATGGAGATGTTGCCACATTTCCTGATATTTGTTAATTCTAGTCAAGAGGTTTTTTGCAGAAGGAATTCTTGAGTCTGGATCTGTGTAAACTTTTCTCAGGAGTAGGAAGATATTTTTGATAGTGTATACATATGTATATGTTTGCACATACAAAGTACATTAGCAAAAGCAGAATCTTCAATCTGGTAGGTAAATAATTTGCAAAATAGGAAGGATTTCAGTCACAGAAACTTTTCCCTAAAGTTTCATTATGATTTGGGTAAACAAATGTTAAATAGTCTCATATATTTGTTTAATTTGACTAGCAGTGGAGAAAAAGAGCCTTTCACTTCTATACGTGTAGTCTGGCCTACTCTAGCAGCCAACAAAAAGAGCTGCTATGGAATTTTTTTTTTTCTTCCTGGCCTGAATGAACTGCACAGGGCCCTGTTCTGTCATCACAAAAGACTGCCAGTCTTAGCTTAGAAACAAGGCACTGAAGAGGCCTGAAGAGAAGTGAATGTCTTGCCTTTGGAAAAATGCAAGGCACCGGTGTGGGCGCTCGGAAGATGCTTGCGCTGGTTCTGCCTCTCCTGCCTCGGTTCCCTGTGCATGCTCGTTTCATAAACAGCTGCAATGACACCCCTGTGGTCTGAAACTGCCTGCGGGCTGTAGAATGCTGCCCCTGCAGCAGAATAAGTGAAATGAAGCACGTGAAGACTCCTCAAAAACTTCAGAGTAAAGTTTGGTCACTGTTAGATCTCTGATGGAGGGTGGACTTTGCACAGAAATGGCTGAGGGGTGCCTATATCTTGCAATGCTGTCAAATCATGAGGACAACCAAAGGGAAAAGAATTCAGAAAATAGGTAATAAAGAACAATAGACAGTAATAACATCTTCAGTCTCTGCAGCGGTGAGTGGATAATGTAGCTAAGTGCTTAAAAAAGGTCGTCTTTTTCATTAAAGCTTCCTAAATTTCAGTGTATTCTAAATCATAACTCTTTTAACTGGAATTTTTTGGGTAGCTTCATCCTGCAGTAACACTGTTCATGACTACTTACAGATTTGCCAGGGACACCTTGGCATTTAGGAGATCTCCCTGCTATCTTTCTGCTTTCTGGAAAACTTTTAGCTGGTTCTTACGGTTGGAAACTGGTACTTTGCTGACTTCTGTGCTCTTGCAGCCTTTGCGGAGGGGGAGTCTTGAGAGCTGCATCTGGGTTCTGGGCAGCCCAGGAGTCGTTCAGGGTTCTCTTTTAAAAAGATTGCCAGAAATACAGAAATAGAATAATATGGTGTTTGCCAGTTAGCCTGACCGTGAACCTCGGATAAGATAAAGTACAGGAAACTTTGTGCGATTCAGACAGACTACTCAGTCACAGCAGTTTTAATGATAAATAATAGGAAATGACCATGCTAATGTTTTGCCCTGTATTTAGGATTCAGTCCAAGAGGTTTGTTTCTTTCTGTATATCTCAGCTGTCAAGATGTTTGTCTACATAGTTGTGAATTCCAATCTTAGCACACTCCCTGTAGCCCTAGATTTGTCCTTGGAGAAGAGGACTTTGTGCTGCCTTCTAAGCTTCCATATGGATTCAGTATGTTCACCCTTCTTCCCTGCCTATCCTGACTGTCGTCCAGATAACCCACTCAGGCAAAGCTAATGTATTATTTCCTCTCATACTTTTACACATACTAAAGCAGTCTTGAGCATTTATATATCTATATCTGTATCTATCTATATATGGTATTTTTTTAAATATATATAAAAAAATTGTATGTGCATGTCCCTTCAGCTCCTGTGCAGTAAAATTTTTCACATCTATGATCAGCGTAACTAATGAAAGAGTAATATGTGATGTTGTAAGTATTGTAATTAATGATTATTCAGTCACAAGAATACACATCAGTAGGGTATTGTATAAACAATGCTTTTTACAGTAAAATTTTGTCATAAATTTTATTATAAGCTTATATGCTTATAGCTTGCAATAAAAGGTCCAATGTGATATTCCTATAACCTCTAATAACCATTTGAACCTGTAACAAGCAAATGTAAGTGTTCTTTTAGCGTAGAATGCAATCAGATATTAACAAATTCTTAGTGTCAATTACAGAAATTAATGTAAAATAACGGTAGCCTCACTCAAGGTTTTCTTAACCTCATTGAAAAGCATAAGTGCTCTTTAAAATAAGATGTTTGCACTAATGTGGCATTTTCTTTTTTAACTACAGTTAGAACTAACTTTCAGCTACTTGGAAATCCAAGGAGTAACTTCCAGTAAACCAGGTCAGGTGAGTGTATTCTAGATAAAAGATACTTGTTTACTCATTGCTAAATCTGTTCCAGTCAAGGAGGTAATGCCCTACCTAACATGCAGGTGTCCCCATCCGGTTAGCACACTGCATGTTTGCATTCTTACATTCATGATGCTGTAAAGTCTTAACAATAATGTTAAGAATTTAGAGAGTCAATTTTAGGAATACATTGTGCAGGTGGGATGGCAATAAGAAATAAATTATTTCCTAGTTCAATATGGTACAAGTTTTCATTTGTATCGTAAGTGAATATTTTTCTCAAGAGATCATAAAACAGTGGCAGCTGGTATATAATCATCACCATGCAAGCTTGAGTGTCTTCTGTGGTGTATACCTTTATGGTGAAGCCAAAAGCTACTGCTTACATTGCGGGCAGAAATGATTTGCTTCCAACTATTCTTGGTGCCATAACTGAATACAACACAAAATATATTTGACAGCAAGTTGTGTGCCCAAAAAAGTGAATGTCAAAGAGGAGATGCTGAAAAGAAGAACACCTTTAATACTTTTTTCATTCATAAGATGAACATGTTGATAAGATTTGACAGTTCAATTGTATCAAAGTCTTCACGTGTTTCATGTGTGCTTGGCATTTAAAGAGCTTTTTAAAAATAGGAGCGTCTGACACTTTATTTGAACTCTGAAAAGCTCTCGTTGTGTTTAACATGTCATCTTTTTAACCTGGCTTTTGAAACTTTCCTTAAAGGAAGAAAAAAAAAAAGGTCCAGATGTTTGCTATTTTAATGGGGAGACATTTAGTAAATTCTGTGTATGTTTTTGTGGCTTTATTTATTTAAGGTACTAAAATGCCATGGTAGCTAATGGTAATTATTCCTGGAGGCATAGACAATCACTCTTGCAGCAGGGTTTACAAGGGATTTTCAGCAGCCTTACTTAGCATACTATTTTCCTAAAGTATTTTTTAAGGTTTTGCATATTTACATTCATTGGTGTTTTAAATGTGTAAGACTTATAGCTGAAAGCAGACAGCAATCCTAAATTATTGCTTGAGGGGCAAATGGTATTGTTGCAGTTTTCCTGCAAACAGCATGTTATATCCGTGATACCTGAAGGATGTAGTTTTGTGCTAGGCATCTCACAGAAAGCTATTAAGAGCTTCCCACTGTAAAATAAGTGAACAAATGGACAGAGTAATAGAGGGAAATGTGTTAATACTGGTGACAATGAAAAACCATAGTAACTTGCCCACTCATTCATTCATCTTCAGGGAATGACAGCAACAGGTTCAGAAAGGAGTTGAATTGGTGGGAAAACGTGTGAAGATTCTTGGTGTGCTTTTGGGATAAATACAGCCTCTTCGAGGGTTATCCTGGTGATGACCCTTGACGTGAACTGGGAACCAAAAGAGCCCTGGGAACCACTTTCAATAAAAAACAATCTTATGTAGCATACCACGCAGTGTCCCCTCTCATACTGTCTATCTACACTTCTTATTTATTCCTAATGTTAGCTTCTTACTGTGCATGCACAGCTCCTCATCTAAAAGTTTATAACTTGGATTGTGCTAAATATTCACACTGGAGAAGACAGAAACATTACATTGCTTCCTGTGTTGCAGCTGAAAGCAGCTGCAGACCTGATGTGTCAGTTTTACAGTAATCTGATTTGATTCAGAACACTCAATATATAATAGAGATAGGTTGCAAAAGGCTTTATTTTTTCCCTGTCGCTGAAGCACGTATCCCCCAGACAGCAGGACTGTTATGTTAGCTGAGTTACTGCTTCGTCTCAACCGGGACAATATATTACCATATTACGTTTTCTTAAACGGCATAGATCAAAGCATTAGAGCTTTTCCAGAGGATCACAGCCATTAAAGACTTTTACTTTTTGCTGGAGGAAGCAGGCCCTGCTTGTTCAATAGTTTCCTCTCAGGCTGCGCTTGCTTCTCCTGGTGTTCTGGGACATGTTTCAAAAGAGGACAATGCTGTGAAAAGATCTTGGTTTTCAGAGTGTCAGCTGAGGTCAAGATCCTTTGAAACTTTTATTCCCATGGGAAGCAGAGCACTGTTAGGAGAAGCAAAGTTTGAGTACGGGGGTCTTGTACATTTGAGAACAACTTTAGGAAACTTTACCTAGAGCATTGTTGTGTCATGTCTTAAAGAATAACAGATTCCTACCGGCATGCAAAGCATTCAGCTGGCATTCAAAATGCTCTCCTTTTTAAATGGACAGCAATTATATGATACTCAGTTCCTGCCCTCATGCTCTCTTATTTACAGTTGATTATGGAAACTGAGAAATGCACCATCTCCATGAAGATGGCATCCTCGGAGGATGTGAACGAGGTGCTGGCGCACATTGGGACCTGCCTCAGGAAGATATTCCCTGGACTCTCGCCAGTGTAAGTGTCTTTTACGGCACCTCTAGCGGCAACAGATTGTATGGAAAGGGTGATAAGCCACCACTTTTTGTCTGCGGGTCTCCCCACTCTGACCTCAGAAATGCACTGAGGGTATGAGAAACACCTTGAGGCAAGCACTAAGCTTTTATGTAGGTATATGACAGAACCAGGAGGCAGTGCAGAGCATGGGTAGGATATGCATGCTCTGTAGGGTCAAAAGAGTCTTTGTTTTGAAGGAGTGATGCAAGTATTTGGAGTCTTAAGTTTTCATTTTACCTTATTGCCTCTTCAACCTCAGGTTTAGCTTAGGTTCTGGCTTTTTGTTGTAATTTACTCCCTTCCCCATAAACAGTTGTGATATTCAGTGGGGTGTTTTGTTTTGTTTTGTTTTTTCCCTAGAAGTAAAATCTGAGTTGGGAGAGGAGGGAAAAGTTCTGTTTACTTTCAGTGTTTGTGAAATGATGCACCTAATTGGGAGCCTTGTTCTTCAAAACTGAGCCCTGGGCAGTCTTGTCATATACCTTCCATGGTATAACTGGCTCCTTGGATCATACATCTCCTGCTCTAGCTTTTTTGCTCTGCTTCTTTATGCATTGTTCTTGCCTTTGGTTTTTTTTTTTTTTTCCTTGTATCTGTGCCTCTGATTTTTATCATCTTGCAGCAATTCTCGGTAGTTTTTCTTCATTTTATTTTATTTATTCTCTCTGTCCTTGCCTCATCTTCATCACTCCCTACCAGATCATGCAGCTCTACTATCACTCTCTTCAGCTCCTGGTTTTCAGCAATATTAGAGAAAGTGAACTGTGTGAAAGAATTTTCCAGGACACATTGATCTTTCCAAGTGAGCTTTTGTAACAGACATTAGATGTGAATGGTCAGGCTAAATTTACATGTTTTATTTTGGGTGCATGTCTTTATTATTCACCTTTCCTGTAGGTGGGGTAGGAAATCAAGTTCATAAACTCCGACTGACAGTTTCTTTTTTTAACTTCCAGTTTATCTCTGTGGCAGTATTATTAACTGCCTTAATGGAGATCAAGCTCTTCCTTCAAAAAGCACACATACATTTGTGAGCAGGTTTGCCATAAAACCTCAGTAACGATGTGAGAAATGTAGGCAGGAAGAGTAGAGTGAAGAGGGCTGGAAGGCTGTATGTCTTTGTCTGGGTGTCTGTGAAGCCTTGAGACCTATACATGTTTTCTCTGGCCTTTCTTGAGAACATTGCTGGAGCATTTGGTGTAGCTGTATGGAGAGCTTGGTTTCCGGAAAAGAAATCAAACTTCTTGCTCTCCTCTCAGATGGCATTACTTTCCAAAATGAAGGGATTGGAGTTATGCGGATCACATAAGGCCAGAACAAGCAAAAAGGGGGAAAGATGTTTCTCCCATTAATATCTTTTATTAATTCTTTCCCTCTTTCTTTATGGAATTCTGCAATTTATGAGGCAGTGCTGTCATTCAGAAAAGCAAATAGTTTCATTTCTTAAAAGGTAGGAAGGGATCGTGTTTTAGTTTAGGGGAGGAAGAAGACTAACAAATTACAAAGATCGGAGCTGGGTTTCTAGAGTGCAGCCTAGAGGCCACATGTAGCTACTCAGCATGCTCTGTGGCTTTTTGCACCATGGTGTTTTTACTGCATAAAAGCACTGTATAAACAGCAGCCGTTTCAGGGTAACCAGTAATACCATGTCTCTCCCCTCTTTTGGGCATCCTTGTGTTAATCGAGGACCACAAGTCTGCTTAGCTTGAGTGATCCTGTCATAGAAAAGGGCTTAGTTGCTCCAGTGGTCACCGGGTTGGTCATTAGAAAGAAAGAAGAGACAAACAAATGTTACTCTGGCTGGACGGCATCACAATGTGTGTGACTTTTAGGCAGAGAAGTGAGTTGTATTAAAGATGGTAATTCTTCCTATATGCTCATTTAAAATTGTACTTGAAATAAAGAAGATTTATGAATTCAAAAATACTTTCAAAGTCATGAATGATTTTTTTTTTTTTTTCCCTTTTGCATCTAGGAGGATTCTGAAAAAAGTAACTATGGAGCCTTCAGAAAGACTGGCTAATCTCCAGGCCTTGTGGGACAGTCAGACAGTGGCAGAACTTGGACCTTGTGGTGAGAATGAATTTAAAGGCTCAAATATAAAAAGACTGGAATTGCAATGTCAGGAAGTTTAATTCTATTTCTGGCGGAAGCTTGTAAAGGTGTAATTAGTTTTAAGGTGTAATTAGTATGGAGCAGACTTCTGATTGGTAGGTGAAGGCACTATTTTAAGCTTTCTTGCAACCTGCTGGGCAAAGATAGGATAGTCTCAGTTTCTTTCAGCAGCACAATGGACAGCCTTCTGAGAGAAAAAGAGAGTGAGTTTTGAAAGACTGGATCTTTAAGTATAAGTATTAAAGTATCCTTCTAAATGTTTGTTTGTTTACTTGCTTCTTTTACTATTATGTTAAATACTCTCTTGGATTGTTCTTAGGAGGCTTTTCGCAAATGTATGCCTGTGTTTGTGATTGGCTTGGATTTCCATATAGAGAAGAAGTACAGTGGGTGAGTATATGTCTTGTTCTGGAGCTCTTTTCAGCTAACTGTACAAATGATGAAACAGCATGTAAATCATAGTACTTGGAAAAAAACAACAGTTCTGTAAAGAAGTATTTGGTTATGTATTTTTAACAGGATGTCGATACGATTTATCTGACACAAGATACCAGAGAGTTGAATTTGCAAGACTTCAGCCACCTTGACCACAGGTAAACAATATGCAGTAATGATGCTAATATTTTGCAAACTTTCCTTGTTCCCCCTCGCAATAGGGTTCACCTACCCTTGCTAAAGTGGGATGGTCCCATAGCTGTTACTTGAATGTGTAGACCTCTGAAATGACTATCTGTAGCATTTTTAGTTTTCAGTACAAAGCTGCTGGTTTTGCACGAAAGCCCCATGGAGAGCATATTTCATTGAGGAGCCTGAGAAGATAAATATATTTTGCTTATGGAAGCACTCCAAAAAGTTAGCAGATAGATACTTTTCCTGTGATGGCGCATATAAGAGCTCAAATTCAGCAGAGAAAACATGCAACTACATCTGGTGGGCAAAGCAAAAAAGGAAATTATGCATTCTTTACTTATGCAAAATCTTTTTCTCATGGTGTACACAGTAAAGGAAATTATTTTTCTCAGCAAGTCTCAGCAAGTAGAAGGTTTAAGTTGTTCAACTGAATCCCAGCCAGTAGTTTCTCCATTTACAATAGATGCCATCAAAAATGTGTACTTCCAGAAAGGAACTAATTGAGGGTAATTTTACTATGAGATGCTGAAACTTAGCTAAGTGTTGTATTTGGTTTACTGAATTTAGCTGGCTGAGAAAATTGGATTCTAAGAAAGTTGAATCTGAAGATATTTAAGTGGGAGGAAATGGGAGGAATTCTTAACTAAAATCCATCATTATACAAGGAAAATGACAAATTTAAGAAACTGTAAATAAGATAGAGTAAGCATTTGTATCTTTGGGAAAGCCCAGTGAAAGAATTAAGAATCTGTCAGAAGTGCAATGTTAAAATATTATAACAGGAAGGCTGAACTTGGAGATAGAGTATTTTGTCACAGCATTCTTTGCAGCTTTAAGCTATCTAGTATGTAAACTCACAAAAAATCCCACTAAAATATTTACTCAGCTTCTGTGATGGGTTTTCACAGTCTGCACTGAATCCCGTGGCAAAGTTACTAAGCTGTACCTGTGCTGGCTAATTCAGAAGTAACTCGAACAAGACTAGTATGCAACTAGTATGTGACTGATGTAGCCAAAGACTGTTTGGTTGGTTAAACCTTGCTGAGAGAAGATAAGGAAGGGAATACTATTCAGCACAAGCAAATGTAGGACAAGAACATCAGAATGTTTTAAACATATTGCAAGGTGGAAGTAGTGAGAAGACTGTGGGGCATTCTTGAGAAAGTGACTTAGATACCAGCTTCAAAAGAAATTAAATGTTTGAAGAATTTATTGGGAGTGAAAAATATCCTTATTAGGATAGAGTAGATAGAAGAAGTGTTTTAAGTATTTAGAATATCTCAGCTGGTTCAAATGAGTTGGCTTTCGGAAAACAAAATAATGGTTTTGTTGCTTCACAGAAGCTTTTCATTGAAGTATACCTTACAAAATTGGCATCACTGAGGAAATATATTTGTGTTGTTAATAAAAGTCTTTATTAAATGTCTCATAATTGTGTAAGTCCAAAGATTCAAAACAAATTTGGAGCCATTCACATGCTGTGGAATCCATCTTGTGATGAGAGTTTTTACGTGTTGAGGACTGAACTGAGCAAAAGGTTTTGGTTTGAAATGTCAAGAAAACTAAATCTTGTAGGAAGCCAAAACCTTATGTTATTCATTAAAAATACAAATTAGGATCTGAGATCCCAGTCAATTCAAGAATGTATGCGAGTGTTTTGTGATATATTTAGCACAGTGAGAATGCTATAGATTAACAATATGCCATCACGCTTTGGATTTTGAGAGACTGTTGTATATCTTGTCCATCTAATTTTTGGGATTGCTGAAACGATATACTTCATGTTGTGGAGTAGCTCTGAAGAGAGGTAGGATGGGTACACTGGTCTCTAGATACAGGGGCTATGCATTGCAAAAATAAACAATTCATGTTTTTCCTAGTAAAGCATGTCTGTTAGAGGTCAACATAAGATGGCATGAATTATAGATGAATGTAAGTTCCCAGAGTGCCTGACACTTAGAGTGCACTGCATGGCTTACCACATGGGAACATGACTTCTGAGGTTTCATCTGAAGTTATGTTGTGCTGCGAACCATATAATTGTTTAACAAAAAAAAAAAGACTCAAAGTGAACAGGGCTTATTTAACTCAGTAGCGTAATTTTCATCTGTGTAGCATATGTTTTAGTGTATTTGGACATTCAAAAAATTGTCGGAAAAGCATGATTGGGTGGATTTTTTTTCTGTGCACTGTTTAGATTTCTTGCCATCTTAAATACACTGGGGGACAGAGATGTTGAAAAAACGTGAAGGCATTAGTGAAGCTTGAATGTTGTTGAAGCTTGGAGAGATTTTCTGCCTTCCAGAAGAACAGAATCTGTTTTCATTTTAAGATGGCACAGATTTATGTTTTGTAAATCTTACTTTATTCTGGATGGTAATTTAGTAAACAAATAAATATAAGCAACTCAGTATAACTTAATGAGGGAAAGTTATTTTGGAAATGGTCGTTAGCGTTCTTTCATAGTGTATTGCAAAAGAATTCAGATCATTGTTAGCACCACATCTAGAATTTAATAGAATAAAGTGAATAAAGCAGTATATAATTTTGAAAAGGAAAACTCAGTAGCAAGTGCAATGAGGTTAGGCAATTTCAAAGCAAGAGAAGGAGTAGAAGTAAATTCCTAAAGGACCCTCATTGATCAGAAGCACCTTCAAAAATTTGAACAAAATGAAAAAAAGACTGAACTATATAGTTTCTCCTTAAAATCAGATGGTAGAATCTGATAAACCGAAGTTCTTAGACAGTAAGGCTACTGAAGAACGGGCAGAGGTTCCACTATCTTCAGGCAGGTGGGGAGGAA
>VZTQ01004104.1:255729-458266 GCA_013400755.1 Pelecanoides urinatrix | reverse complement strand
GGGTTGGGGCGGGGTGGGGCTTTAGCAGTGGGTGTTACTGAGGTGTGCCAGTATCTGTGTTTGTCCAGGGTTTGAACAAACAGGCCTTGAATACTGCAGAAGACTAAACTATTTAAAGATGAGAATTTGCAAATCAGCTGGGTCGATTTGTTTTAAAATATTCCTGTCCTGCTGCACCAATGTTTCTTTAACTTCTTGAAAGTGTGATGATTTTCCCACTAACTCCGAGCACCCCTGTCCTTCAGCCGTTTCCCTCCGAGGCCTGGGGAGGAGAGGGGAGGAAAGGGATGGCCTCAGGCAAGCTCTGCCTGCAGCCACTCTCCTGCCCAGAAGGTACTGAGCTCTTGCCAGCCCTCCAAGCCAGCTTACCAGCTCCCTGGTAGTGTAAACACTTGCAGCCAGTGATCCCCGATCGTTGTCCCTCTGTTTCTTTGGAGGAACTGGTGCTGCTGCAGACGGCTGAAACACATTTGCTGGTGGTGCCTTCTGCCTCTTTCGGGGGTGGTGGCCCACAGCGTGAACAGCTCTGCTCCACCAGTGTGATGGTGCTACTGTCAGACTGTCCAGCGTTTGCCCTGCAGCATTCGCCACCAGCTGTGGCTGGCTGGTTACCTGTGGGTGGATAAACCAAAATTGCACCTGAAAAATGACTCTTATGTTCATTCCACTTCCAAGGCAAAGGTACTGGCAAGAGGGACATCAAAGCTGCTAATTCATTACCACCTTACTTATTGTTCCAGGGGAAGGCAAAGGAGGAACAAACCTCTATGTGGACATTCCTTACTCCACAGCAAGGTTCCTGCCTGCCCAGCCTAAGGGGAAAATACCTCTGGGTTGGTTTTCACCCCACAACATTTCACTAGTCGTTGCTGCTTTACACGGAGATAAAGTGTGTGTGTGTGTAGGAACAAAAACAATGTGGTAGATGGAAATAAATCTATACACTTCATGAAGCTGATAAGACTCTACTGTGCCAGTGGAAATGAATTCACCACGAGACTTCACGTGTGCTGTGAACAAGGTGGAAAACAGGCTTAATCCTTGAAGGGCACCCCACACCACTAGTTCACTCTGCAGGAGTGTGAAAACAGTCTATTTGCATGAGCTTCACAGTTGGTGGGCTGCAGTCTTTTGCTGCAAAATGCCACACATTCTTGCTGTTACCTTAGTGATGGGCTTGTACTTCCAAATCTAGTAACTGCAGTTCCCAATATAGCCTGCTGAAGGCTTGTCCATACGATGTTGCATGTCTTCTGGCTTTCCTACGTGTTTAACAACCACCCTAAAGTGTCTAAATGTTCGTGGAGGAAAAGTGAAGGAGAGGAAGAAGGAAGATGTGAGAAGGGTGCTGCTTGTTTAGTGCAGATCTGTTGTGCATACCTGCATATGTCCTGAATGAAAAGCTGGGGGTGGGATGGGACTAGCTTATAAAAACCAATACTTCTAAATTTCTTCCTGTAAAAACTGAGTCTTGGATGGCACTGTTTTGCTGGTCGGGTAAGTTCATGTATGTTACAGCTCTTCTATAAAGACAAGGGGTTTCTAAGAAAAGTCCAAATGTAGGTGTATATATGTATTACATATGTTGTGTCAAAATGATCCAAATGCTGTGCTGCTGAATAGTATGCTGGTACTTGATGGATGATTCTGCTGGGTGGTAGTGTACGGACATGACATTTATCAACGTCTGTTATTGGAGCAACTTAACAGAGGGAGAGCAGATCACATTGAGAGGCTTGGAATGAAGAAGACAGGAATAATTTAGAATTTCATTTGTGAAATCCCTTTTACAATTAAGGAGCGTTTGTGCTGAAAGTCGCATTATTCTTTTGCAGGTCTCCTGCTTCCTGCGGGAATTTAACTATAGAGATGAGACAAGGAGGTGTTCTCTAGAAGCATTCAGTCATGGAATTATATTAAATCATCAGACTGCCAAAAAGCTTTCTAGCGTCATGCTCAATTATAATTAGAGGTGATTAAGAAGCTTAAATATGTCACAAGCTGAAGAAAAAGTAATGCTAAAAGTAGGAATGGCAGCCCAGACAAATTCCTGGTTTAAAAATTCATGCTAGAATGGATGTCAGTTGGCCAGTCAAAAATTTGTATTAAAATAGGAGACAGAGACACAGCTACTGGTGGTGCTCAGTTTTTTAGAATGCAGAGTTTTCTGTAATGGGAATGGTAGGCAATTAGCATTGCAAAAGCATGGGGAATTAGGTATGGAAGAACACTTAAGAGATTGTTTCAAATAACGAAAGCCGACACTTGTATGAAATGTGTGTAAAAGCGTTTTTCTTTTTCTAGAGACTTAATACCTATAGTTGCTGCTCTGGAATATAACCAGTGGTTTACAAAGCTGTCGTCCAAGGATCTGAAATTAGTAAGTAATAAATTGAAACTGCCTACTCCTACCAGGCTGTGCTATGTTTTAGATGATGCTATTACATTTTTCAAGGTGGACTTTTTTAGGCAAGTACAACTGGGCAATCTATTGAAAATTTTTTTTTCCCCGTATCATATCAGGAAAATATAAACTGTTGGATAGTTAATTCATGCCATAGAAACACTGCCGAGAGTCAGGTCTTGTCAAAATTTCAAGTGAATAAAGTTTGAAAACTTTGTTGGGCAGTAACAGTAGCCCATAAAACTACTTTGTTAGGCGTTGCTAGCTCCCTCAAACAATATTGGGTGACTAAACAGGAAACTAACTCTAAAGCAGCCAGAAATCTCAGTTGCTTTTTGGAGGTGGAAAGAAAATATCAGGATTCTGTTTTTTTCTCACATATGAAATAGGTTTTTCCTCTTAATTTTCATTGCAACTTGATGAATTTTTCTCCCAGTTGTTTGAAGCTAACCCTGTGTAGTAATAAGTACATAGTGATGTGTGACACTGATATTCTTTCACATCAGTTTTCTTTCTGAAAAGCAAAAATGGGGCAAATCTAAACAAGTTGGACTACTGAAGAAAGGGCCAATAAAATCAGTACTTAGGTGACTTTTTAAATATATCAAAATATACTATTTCTTCTAAACTTGAAAGTTTATAGTCACAGGTGGAGTTAGTGGTTTGAGAAATTGCTTTCACACTTACATCCAGAAGCTTTTGTCCTCAAAAATGAAGGTTGCTTCTCATCTTGTTTAAATTGATGGAGTTTTATTGATCTGAAAATGCTCTTATTGCATTCCTAAACTATCATTTTCCATGAAAATTCAGTAGAAACTAGCTTATGTGATTCTTGGCAGAAAAGTAGGCAAAAAACCTTTTCTGTCTTGCTGGGACATCTTACTCGAAATTATGCACAGAATGAAACTGGGGGTATTTTTAATCCTGTTGTAGTTCACTGTTAAAATCACCATTGTTAAAAGGTACAATGCAATTAATCAGTTTCTGCTTCAATGAAATGAGATAGTTTGCTTAGTTAGAAGACTGGCCAGTGTAGTTTGCTTAGAACAATAACTGGCTGTATTATCTGTCTGAGAGATTTTTACATGAAAGTTTTTTTGAATTCTTAGCAACTTTTCTGTGGAAAACAAATAAACTTTGTCAACCTTGAAAATGCACCAATTCCTTTAAAAAAAAAAAAAGAAACACAACCACCAAACAAACAAAATAACCCTTTATCTTCCACACATTCAATTTTTCAGTCAAAAACACCAGGAAAACATAAATTGTTGGACAGTAAATCTGTGCCATAGGAGCACTGCTGAGGGTCAGTATGAGGTCAGACATACCCAGAGGCCATTGAATGCTTTATGCTTCGTGAGTCCCGCTCTGACATTGTATTTGATAGATGGTATCCACAGTGTTTTTATAGTACATGCATGAAACTTTCCACTTGCAATCACACTGCTGTAGAAGCATTGTGGTAATATTCTGAATTACTGAAATTGGAAGGCAAAGATAAAATTGGGAAGATGGCTGAGTTGACAGTCTTTAGAAAAAATTGTCACCTTTACTGTATAAAGGATTAATAAGATTTTATGTGTGTGGTAGATCAGGGTTTTTTTTTTAGGAGATTAGTTAAAAATATAAAAAATCCTAGAAAATGTCAGACTGTCATTAGAAACTCAGATGTCTGAGGTATAAGTGTCATCTTTTTTTAAAGGTGGATGACAGAATAGTTTTAGCACTTCATGATCATAACTGAAATTCAGCTTTGGACTTCACATGAATGTTGATTAGTGCATGCTGTGAAGAAAAAAAAAAAAAGGCAAATCCAGAAGCGAAATAAAAGATTATAATAAAAGATTATGAGGTACAGAGTTCACTGCATGGCTTTTGAATCGCTAAGGTTTTCTATCTCTATTTAAATAAGCACAGCAAACAAACTCTTTTGTGATCATGTTTTGTTCATGGTACTTGCAAATGTCCGTGCAAATTCTAGAATCCAACAACAGTGAGATCATCAGATGGGATTTACTTCTATGTAGGTTGGGAGAATTCATACTGAAATACACTGACCCTTAAGCACTAGTCCTTAGCAGTCCCTTGGAGGACCTGTAGCTAGAGTGCTTTTCCTCTTGAGTTTTTTGGGTTGTTTGGTTTTTTTTTTTTGTCTGCCTTATAACATCTTTCTCTGTGTTTAGTTGTCATTCCTGGTCAGGCTTTATTCTCCTTTGCACTAGTTGCCACTTTCTTCTGAAGGATTAGCATGCATATGAATGAGATTTCTTTAAAAATTAAGTGAGCATTTTTTCTGAATCGCAGGGTTTAGGTTTTTTACTATTATTATAAAAATTCTGCTCCCTATGATTAGGTGGCCTGCTTCATAAATGACTCGCTTTTAGTCTGCCTCTCGCTTCCCTGAGTCTTTTCCAGAAGTCCTCTGTTGCCATCGTGACTCTCTCTCTGGGATGTTCCTGGTATTCTGACTTACTATTTATGTATGACAAAAAGCTGATCACAACCAGGATCCCATTACGATGTGCAGCTTATAACTCAATAACTGTCTGTTCCATGTTTGTGTTCTTTAACGCTGTTCTGTCTTTTCTGTGGCAGTCCACTGATGTCTGTGAGCAGATACTGCGAGTGGTGAGTAGGTCCAATCGATTGGAAGAACTGGTATTAGAGAATGCCGCGCTTAGAACGTAAGTAATTCCTTTGAAATGTTGCATTAGTTACTGCTTACTCCCAGCAAAAAGGATGTGTGATGTGTGTTAGCCAGGATAAACATTAAAAAAACCCTCATGCTTGACGTTTACCTTGTTCTGAGGAGCCTGTAGTCAAGAGTTTGTCACCAGTTTTTTTTAAGGTTCCTTATGTCCAAGAAATCCCTTTTAACTGACGCGTTTTAAGATTCTGCTTGGAGAGTTGGGTTAAGTGGAGCAAAATGGATCGGATAAGGGCTGTTGTGATTTAACCTGGCAGGCAGCCAAACCCCACGCAGCTGCTCACTCACTCCCCCTCTGCCCCCAATGGGACGGGGAGAGAATCGCAAGGATAAGAGTGAGAAAACTCGTGGGTTGAGATAGTGACAGTTTAATAGGAAAGGCGGGGGGGGAAAGATAGAATATACAAAATGAGTGATACACAATGCACTTGCTCACCACCCGCGCTGACCGATAACCAAGTAGCGATCACTACTTCCTGGATCATGCCTACCATTCATATACTGAGCATGCCGTCACATGGTATGGAATACCCTGTTGGCCAGCTGTCCTGGCTATGTTCCCTCCCAGCCTCTGCTTGTTAGAGCATGGGAGCTGCCCTTGACTAGCAGGATATTTAGCAACAACTGAAAACATCAGTGTGTTATCAACATTCTTTTCATACTAAATCCAAACCACAGCACTAGGAAGAAATTTAACTCTATCCCAGCCGAAACCAGGACAGGGCATAAGCCCTAAATCAACTCATGCTGTTCATCTCCAAATACGGTTGCCAATAGAAGTGTGAACACCTTTTTGTCATTTAAAAAACAGTGTTTGCGGTTTTGTTGAAAAAGCATATTATTCTGTCTCGTGTAACAAATTATAGTTTCATTCCCAAGAGGGCTGGTTTTATCTTATTGCGGGTTGCAGTTAGCAACTTTTTTAAAGCAAGAAGGTAGATAATTAAGTTTAATGCTTTGCCGTAGCCTTAAAAGAAAGGTACATAGAGGTAAGCCATACAACTTAATCCTTGCACGTGTTTTAAATACAGTAAGTTGTAGTTACCAGGTACTTGCTTTTTTTCCCCTTCCCAGGAAACAGAAGCAAAGTTCAAGGTACAAACTAGCCCAGCTGAAAGTATTTGTAGCTAGTTTTAGTGTTAGAGTAGCATCCAAGACCATGTAGATGAGATAAAGTCTAGTGCTAAAGAATTTTTATGTTAATAAAAAAAGCAGTCGAAAGTTGGGAGAAGCAGAACACTATACTAAATTAAAATTAAAGAAGGGAAACGAGCACAGGGAAAATATTTGCTGTGCTTTACATTGTGTCCTCTTCCATTGTTTGGGTCTTTTTCCCCTTTTTAAAATGCGTTTTGCATTAAAATAGCTTTAAAAGAAAATTGCCTAAATGACACAGGAAGCTTGAGGTGGAGTTTGGAATTACACCCAAACTTTCTGATCACTAGTGCATTGCCATTAATAGCTGTCATTTCAAGCATAATCACCAAGTTTAATTTCTTGCGGTATATGCCATGAAATCCAGTGATAATCATGAATATGAAAAGATATATTGACTACCTTTGCACATTGCCTACCTTAACTTACTGCAGTTGGATTAACTGGTTTCGATTTTAACAGGACTTGACAGATAATCAACCTGTGATTTTGGTTTTCATGTCTCCATGCCTTGGTGTGTATCTACTCCAATCAGCAGATTGTCTGTTTTTGTCAAGGACGCATTTATCAGTTTTGCCAGTTATCATATCTGCTTGCTAGGAGGAAATCCTCTTGTTACTGGGTATGTTCACTTCACATAACTTATAGACCAGTCATTTTTAATTAGCTGTGACAGACTGCCAGAGCAGGGTTAAGAAAGAGCTACAAGAGCAGTGTTTTGAGAAATAACCTGAGCAGCTGCAAGAGCATATTTCCTCCTGCAGCAGAGTCAGTTTAAGACGATTCCATTCTTTTCTACCTCCAGCCGCTCATTTCTGTGATTTAGTTTGGGACGTGGCCCCATAAACACTTGTCATTCTCCCATGTGATGAGGCAGCAAACTGTTGTGCAGTAGTAGTTGTAAGGACCTGGGACTAGGGAAATGTGGACTTGCTGTTGGGGAAAACAGGTTGTTAGATGGAACTCCCTGTCTGATAAGATTTGTGCCAGTTTAGATGCTCTTTAAAATTTTACCCCATTGCCATTTCTTTAGCACACATAAAGGGTGCGGTCTAGATTACTTTGGATGGCTTTAATGCATAAAGCAAACACTAATGTTTTGGTAACTATTAGGATGCTAACTAAGGTAGGTGATATCTAGATTTCAGGGAAAGGAGAACAGTTCAGGATGACCTGAACAAATGAGCTTGAAAAGTGAGTTACATCCCTGAGGTGTTTTAGAGGAATGGGGCAATATGTGATAACCAGAATATTCATTTCCATGAAACTGCAAGATGGATTCTTCACTCTGCAAAGGCCTATTTGCAGGAGCTGGTGAAAATGATCTGTTTGTTGCGCTTACGTACTCTGAAAGCTGGCAGGTAGAACTACTGCCTTCCACACTGTCCTCTGCTGCCCTGATCCAAAGAGAGTGGCCAGCCAAGACAGTGGGAACAACAGAGGTGCCTGCTGCTGGTACCCAAAGGGCCTTTGCCAGTGACATTGCATCTCATCTTCCCCTGCTGGATGGGCTCTGAATGTTCTTAGACCTAACCGTGTTAGTTCCTCCCACACATGTCCTCTTTTTTCTGTTACAGGGATGTTGTCCAGACAGATCTTGAGAAATTGTTTTATTTGTCTGAGATTTCCAGATCTGTGGTATTCTCACCCTTGGTGAAATATCCTTACTCTGCCCTAGATGTAATTAAATGGAGTCTTTTTTGGGTCTTACCTCCAAGCCTGAATGTCCTCGGTTCAGGCAGGCATGGCTGTGCAATGCATACAGAGTGACTTTGATGCTTTATAGAAAGTGTCAGGTTTACATTGCATGTTGAGTGTCTGAAGTGTGCAACCAAAAAAACCAATACATTTTAGGACTTAAAACAAAGAGTGGACAATGAGAGGAAGGGATGTTGCCCCATGAGCAGAGCCCAGGTGCCTCCATTTATGGTAGAGGCTGCACAAGGAGTGGGGCAGTTGTATTAGTTTTCTCCAAAATGAGCTGTGGAGCCCCATGAGCCCTACATAAGTAATCCAGTGCTTTCTGGTGGCAGTCGATTTACTGTGCCTTTGCTAAGTAGTTCACACACACCCCAAGTATATCCAAAAAGTTCTGGTAGTCCTGCCTATATTGGTGGCAAAAGCTGGAGCTTTGTAAACAAGCCTGGAGGTGTAGGCTGAACACTGTAATGACAAGAATCTGTTAGGGATAAAGGAAGAGGAGGAAAGTCCCCATTGAAGAAAGGGTTTTTTGTTTGTCTTTTAACTCAAAACCTCATTTTTCTTGGCTGGACACAAGGAGCTTGATTCAGTTGTCTAAGCACAGGCATCTAGTACCATTTGAAATGCTGGAGGGTATCCACAGAGTGTTGACATAATCGTAATCGAGGACCTACAGGAGATATATAGTCTTCTGCAGCAACAGCTGGTAGCAAAACAGGATACCCTGAGGCCTGTCAAGTGGCACAGATTCAAGCCCAGAATTTCCGGTTTTTTGAGTGTTTGTATTCACATGCTGCTTGTATCTTGGGAAGAGAATACACTTTTCCTGAAGGCAGCACATCATCGCGCATTTGCGGCACTGGAACCTGGTCTACCTCCCCAGATCCATCTAAAGACATGGGGTTTCAAAGGGAAACTAAACTTCCATGGAACGTCTGTACTCAAGTAGACCTTCCAACAACAGGTACTAAAAAGTATTGATACTACTGCTGTCCAGTCTCCACTCTTTTCCAGAGACTGGAAGAGGATGCTACCCCCACTGCTATTCTCAGCACACAGGCTGATCAGTTCCTCAGGATCTGTCCTGAGGAAAACGGGCAGTGTTCATTAGCACTATTCTAGCAATGCAGCTGGTGGTTCTCCACCACTGGCCTAGAGGAGTTAAGATACTGTACTTCAGAGTCAGTAGTGCAGAGAGAGAAAAAAGCTCTGTGAAGGAAGCTCAAGGGATATTTTTTATTTCTACCTCAGTATCTAACTTAGGTGAAGTAAGAACATTGAAATTACAGTCTCAGTTTAAAAAAAGCACACAGTAGGGCTAGTCCCTTAATACATGAAAGCTTCCCAGTAGGTACAAGGACAGAGGATTTGTCTTAGAGCTGGTAGCAGCCAACAGCCTTGTGACTTAATGCAAGGAGCATGTCTCCACCTGAGTCTGACAGTGTGGTCATGTAGGAAAACCCGAGCCAGCTTTGATCTTAGCGCTGTTGGTGGTGGCAATCCAGCTGCAGCAAAACAGTCTGAGATGGGGCAGTGTTCCCTTGCCTCTCAAGCAGATTTGAAACAGAGATAGGTCATGCTACTACAGCTACCCACCATACTTGGTTAAAGTTAGTTCAAAGCTATCTATGTTACCTAGCCTGGCTGTTGTGAGAACTTATAGAACTAATATACCACTGTCTCTCTTGGGACGTGTTGCTAGGACTGTGGTCAGCCAGTTATGTACTTGGATGCTTCTCACTGTAAAAAGAAGCAAGCAAAGATCAGTTCATCAGTGTGCTGCTGTTCTTTGAGAGTGTTATTCCTGCTGTTTTACAAGGTCAGAAATAGTCCTAGTTTGTTGACCTTCTGGATATGCTGCAAAGCCCATCTATTTGAGTGACTGTTGGTAGAGAGCTGCTGCAAGTGAGGGGGTTGGCTTGTGAGTGAAGAGAGGTAGTGGTATGCAAGTTGATGTATATATCCCACCCATGTGTGGCATGGAGGAGAAGGAAGATGTGGTCAAGTTTTAAGTTATTCTGTGTAACTCCTTTATATCTTCAGATCTTTATCAAAAGCAGTTTGAGCTTTGATTGAGTTCCCTTCAGTCTCTTAGGCCACAGAATAAATTAATAATAAAATAACCTGCTTTGAAAGATAGCAAATTAGCCAGATAAGCATTGTTTAAAACTGTGAAGAATCAGTTACTGCTCTGCAGTAGGATAGGCTGCTTCTGTCTAGTAATCCCCTGAAATTTTTAAACCTCTGAATGTGCTGTTGATACAGGAGATAACAGGAGTGTTTCTTCTCTCTTCTTGCAGAGATTTTGCACAGAAACTAGCCAGCGCCC
Organism: Pelecanoides urinatrix; assembly: GCA_013400755.1. Lineage (NCBI taxonomy): Eukaryota > Metazoa > Chordata > Aves > Procellariiformes > Procellariidae > Pelecanoides > Pelecanoides urinatrix. Next base: position 447,970 of record VZTQ01004104.1, on the reverse strand, counting down.
TAGCCCATAATCCCAACTCAGGACTCCATACGATCAACCTTGCTAGCAACCCACTTGAAGATAGAGGTACGGTAACATTTATATTTTTCTCTTCCTACAAATGTAATAGGAGGATTACTGTTGCTCCATTCAGTTTTGCCTGAATAATAGGTTATTGTTCTATGTGTAATGCTATTGTAAATACCTGATGTTCACAAATGACTGAGAATCGCTATTCTTTTTTGATTTATATGTATCCATTAGCTTGTTGAGAGGTATTTAAATGTCTTAAACCAACCATGGATTTCATTAGATTTCATTACATTTTCATAGAGGTTTCTTTTAAAGGAAGATAGAACACAGTGACTGTTTAGGACTAGAGAGTAAATAAAGCGGTGTGCATTTTTAAAGACATTGTAATCAGTTGAAAGATGAATCATGAGGCAACTTTGTTGCTTGGATTGTATTTTCCTGATGGTTTTGTGGTTTTATTTCCACCATAATTCCGTACTTATTTTCAGTATTGAGACTATTCCTTTTTTCAGCTTTGTGCTAGTCCGTCGTGTTGCCAGTACTTGGCGATGTTCAGTAATACTGGCATAACTGGCATCCTTATGGAGCAAAGTGCTGTTGACTCCACAAGATGGAAAATCAAGCTGAACAGCTCAGCTTTTCTCAGACTAGGCACAGCTAGGCATGATTTCAGTACATATCAACTCAAGTCATTCCCCTCCTTTGTCTATTCTCTCTTCACCCGAGAGGCATGTATTTTTAAAATAAGGTTACATTCTTTCAGTCTGGAGTTGACCCTTCAGTGCTGCCCATGTGAGATTTTCATTTGCTTCGCTTAATGCATTCCAGGCACACAGTGTTCTGAGATCAGACTATCTTGTGCTCCTGTTGGGCCAGAAGAAAAATAAGAATTTTTTACAATGAACCTTTTCTTGTTTTATTTGGTTTGTTTTGGGGAAATTTTCCAGTTTCTTTGCTGTCATGATTCAAAATGTAAAATCATTTTGATTACAACCTGACTGACTCAGAATGTTGTTAACACAGAGTTCTGTAGGTGTCTCGCCTTTCCCACTGTTTCAGTGAGGGAAAAAAAGATGGGAAGGGTTTTTTCTCCTTCCTCTTTTGTATCTCTCTTCCTTTTGAATAGAAACAAGTATGAAAATATTTTTTGTTTTAACTTATTCAGAGTAGATTTTTATTTAAAATTGTTCACATGAATTGCTTTAGCTCTTCTGATTACCTCTTGCCTGCTGATTACAGCTTAGCCTCCTTAAGAATCCATATCACGTGAAAGCCAATGTTTTGCTGAAGAACATTGTTATTACAGTGTTCCATAGGCCTAACTGCATTGTACAAAAATTTCTGTTGTAAGTTCAAAAAAAGGCTGTCACATTGTTGGTTCTACTTTTGGAGAAGTGTATTTAGATTGTGTTACGTAAAAGTTTTTTTTAAAAGGAGCTCATTTTTATCTTAAAACAAATGACCAAAGCATTTGGTAGATATTCTACAGTGCAGGGGATTTTTTTTTTTTTTTTTTTTTAATTTGAAAACATATCAGTGTGGGTACTTTCTTTGCAACAAACCTATAGATTCAAACATTTATCAGTATCCACATACAAGATACAAATGAAATGCAGAAACTACAACTTGGAGAAATTAGTAGGGTTTTTTCATTATCTCAGTCTCTCCTTTCACATATGCAATTAAGATTTGACCTTTTCATTAGAGAATTAGATAAGTTATATGAATACTTAAAGATAAATTAACTATAATTGCAATGTGCAAATATTGCAGCTTTTCAGTTTAAGATAGATTCACGTGTCCTGTGATCTGGTATTCATAGAGTGTAAGGTAGATTTGACTTTATTAAACTGAAGAGGCAGCAAGCATTTCACAAGTAAAAGCTGCCATAATGGAGATTCATATCAGCTTATGGATTTTGGAAAATATCTCTTGAAAAATCACGTGCAGGAACTGGAAGTTCAACCAGATTACTTTGCAATTATAAGGGAAATAAGAGTGGTGTGAATTATGGGGAAGAACATATCGTTGTGCCTTCTTTGAACAAAAAACCACTCTAAGCTACTATATATTATTGAGTACCAGTAAGTAAAGATGTTGTATTATTACATTAATTCTAGTAACACGTGAAGTGTGTTTAGTTTAACTAAGGCATAGGACCTGGCTTCAGGTCAAATACAAAGCAGTGTGTATGAAGTGATTTACACTGAGACCAGTCTCTTAATTTGTGATAGGCGTCCCTTTATGGTATTGTCAATATTTGTAAGACTAACACCTGGAAATTTTATTATCCATCTTGGCTTTAAAATCTAGCCATGCTAAAGCGATGGGAGTTTTGCTTTCAGCTCTATTAGGATCAGAATTTAATCCCATATTTTGTTAATAATAATGCAAAACAAACATACTGAAGCCTAGATATACTCAAATTCAAAACTGTGTGCCTGGATGCCGTTAACTCCACTTCTGCCAATTAGAGCTCTCATCTCTGTTACGAGGTTAGCAAAAATGGGTGGCTTAAAGAGCATTGAAGGGCCTGAATGACCAGAAGCACTTTTTCTTTTCTGCACCTGATTCCCGTATCTTATAACTGGGTGGATCCTTAACCCCCAGTGCTGGTAAGATGTTAAAATTGTTCAGCTTGGCTAGAGGAAACATATGTATGTCACATACTAGCAAACTGTTTCACGTCTGCTTATGGGAGAAGGTTTTTCATTTACTGTGTTTCGAAACAAGTAAAAGGCTTTACCCCCTTTATCTTTGCCCTTTTCTCTCCAAGTGAGTTGCTGTAGAGGACTATATTTCACACCTCAGGTTAAGCCTGGAGTTTCTGTGTTGATTTATTCCTCTAATAAATATTTCATGGATTGGTTCCATTGTTATTTAGGATGTGCCCTCTTAATCAAATTTCAATCTTTTACTTAAATGGGGGGATTAAATTTATGGAGTATGGAACTTGGATACACTGAGAAAGGGCTTTAATGAAAAGGGCTTTTTTTTTTTTTTTTTTTTTTTTTACTTCTGTTGGATTTGTGCTGAGATAGTCCAGTCTGTGTCAGCATCTTAATAGGTTTTTACTGCTTGGAATTGCAAGTGGTTGTAGCATTTCCAAGCCTGTGTCCTGGCTGGTAACCTGCAGGCTACTGTACGGGAATTAAGTGGCCATTACGACTTGGTGGAGGTTTCAGGCTCTTAGGATTTACCTCAGAAAAAGAGGTCAGTGTTAGCTAATGTGGGTGTCTCTCTTGCCTTGACAGCCCTTCTTTTTAAAAGAAAATAAAAATATTGAAGTTTCATGTGGTAACATTGTTGAGTTTTATTTTCTGTTTCTTTTTTTTATGGGTTTGTTCTGGTTTGGTTTTTTTTTTTTTTTGACTGAACCATAAAGCTTCCAGATTTCCCAAGTGCTGACTGTTTGACCTGTGTAATATCTTCCCTTTGATTCCTTCTCAAAAGTATGTGTGCGTTATATAGTTTTTAAACTATTTAAGGTGGCTCACTGATCGTTAACAGCAAAGTTCGCTATCTGTTCAGTGATTAGCAAAGAAGGGATCTTGACTACATCAGTCATTTCAAAGATTTATGGTGATAAAAACACAGGGTCATTTTCGACCCACCCCCGCAGTGAGTGCAGTTCTTCCTCTAGCTCCACCAGTGCAGTTTGCCCCTGGTGTCATTGTTGGGAAAACCTACGATCACACAGTTAACCTGAAAACGTCCATTTTCTCTTTGCTCTCCCAATAGGTGTGTCATCTTTGAGCATCCAGTTCGCCAAACTTCCAAAGGGACTGAAACATTTAAATTTATCTAAAACCTCATTGTCACCTAAAGGTATGTTTTATAAGTATGCCTCTTTTTCTGTTCTAAAAGTTTCAGGCTTCCATCCTAATAATGCCTTTTGTTACCAGATCATAAAGCAATTCTGTAAATTATTTACGTGTGTATTCTCAACAGCACAGCTGCTTTTTTGTAGTCCTGAGTTGCTGAACCGTGGGCTGGGTTCTGTGTCCCCTTCAGGGCTTTGAAGAACTGTTACTTGCTTCTGTAAGCTTTGGGCTTGAACCTGTATTGTAAAGAAAGATTGAATTTAGAATTGGCATAAATGTTACATTTCATATATGCTTCAAAAAGATGTCTGAAGCAAAAATGTGTAGGGAATTTTCCGAATGTTTTGCACGCAATTATTTTATGAAACCAAGTGTTGTGACAATGGGTGTTAAGTGGTTTGCTCTGAGTAAAGACTATTTTGTTTTATAATTTACAAATTTCCAATTTGATATTGTAATTGAAATGTATGTATATTTTAAAAGCAATAACAGTACTGAAACACAAGTCAGAAGCTTTCAGGGGTTTTTTCATTGCTGTTTTATAAATAATAGAGGCATTGACCTCTTAAACTGCACAAACTCAGGGTCTCCTGTATAGAATGTGAGTGTTAAAAATAGAAAAAATACAGTGACATTATTGCAACTTTTTCGCAGATGTTGATGACCTGGAAAAGATGAGTGCGTTATGGTCTATAAAGGACATTAGTTGATAAGAGATAGGAGCTGTGCTCTTTTATCCTTTTAATTACTGCTCTGTGAAGTGCAAATTCTGTGTTCTCCTAAGCTTTAAGGGTTGACCTGGGGGAATATGGGTGGGGAGAAGGATTTTTTGTTGGTTTTTGAGTGTTCTGTAGCTCTTGTTATGCTCAAGTAAACAGTAAACCCTGAACTGAATTTATTCAATCATGATTTTCATTAAAAAGACTTTATTAAACTCTGGGGTTGTTTTTTTTCCACTGCTAACTCCATTTTTGGTGACAAGCAATTGATTAAGAATCTTGACTAACCTTACGTGTACTCTTGAGATTAGATGTTCATGAATTTGACAGAAATTCACGAGGATGCTCTAGCTATGCTTCTGTCTTCATAAAGAATAAATGCCAGCTTGATGAAGTTAATCTACAAAACTCTTGCCAGTAAAAATGAATTCTGAGGTTATGAAAAGAATTCAGAAGGCTTTTAACACAGTTTTTTAAGAAAATCTTTAAACAAAGGCTGAAAATATATTCCAGTATGTCTAATACTGACCTCATGTGAATCCTACTCCAGACATTGCGATGACTATCTATTCTCCAGAGAGTAATATGTCACCATGAATATTGTCCCATGGCAGCTCCTCAGAATTCCTTAAAAAATTGTATGTGATGTCTTAAAATTGGACCTCTGGACCTGAAGAAACTCAGCTTCACCTCTTTGTCTGCAAAGCTGTCTGTCTTAGCCAGTTTTCCTTTAACTTAAGAAGCCAGTACTGAATTGGTTTTAACTTGGGAGGCTATTTTTGAACTTGTAATATTGAGGGGGGAATATTGTAATATTTTCTGTGAGAAAAGTCTAAAGGAGACCTTGGATCTTGGATTCAGTAGACTCCAAGGTGCATGGATTGTTTTTCAAGCCTTTCTTCTTCTTTTAATTTTTTTTTATTTTGAGCTTCTCAGTTTCAGAAATTCTGCACAATCCCTCACTGATTTTGACCTTATTTAAAAAGCACTTTCTATTCGAGATAAGTTTCTAAGATTGAGAAATGAAGTTCAGGTGGTAGCTTCCAGCTGATCTTTGTTCAGATATTGTATCTCAAAGTTCTTGAGAGCTATTAACACTCTGAGCCTCCTGAGAGTGGTAAAAGAGCATGAAAGATTGTCTGCAAATGAAAGTGAGATTACTGTTAGAGTATAGCATGAGGAAGGTGAAGTTCAAACAAAAATTTATTAATTTGAAGATTCTGGTTAAATGGAAAATTCTAGTATACTCATTCAAAGATAAGGCTGGCTTTTCTGAGCCCAAGCCAAAGGCTAATTAAAAAAATCCCTCATTCACATTGTTTGCTTTCAGTGATGTGGCTGATTTTGAGCAGTTGGCCCTTTTTAAACATGAAACAAGCAGCAACGCTACAGATTGTTTGATAGGTCGTCTTGTCCCCCACATTCAGACACTACTCCTGAATTCCCAGAATTGGTTCTTGATAGTATATGCTGAATTGTTGACAGTATATTGCATTCATTTCTACTTCTTCTTGTTGCTTATAAATGCTGTTGAGAAGACTCACTAAAGTGAATCCAGAGCTATAAGCTCTAGTGGTTAAACAGAGCTTTTGGGTCTTTCAAAGTTTCAAAAAGTATTTGTTTGCAGTTTACCTTAATAGATAGGATGTGGATTCAACAATGCAATGTTAAGATAAAAGAAAAATACCGAACAGAGAAGTTTTGAGACTTGGCAGAGATGTCACTGTGCTTTGATTCTTTTCAGTATCAAAAGCCTCCTGAAACCAAGAGCTGTACTACTAACATGGGAGACTTTCTTAATATTTGGAAGCTTGGAAAACCAAAGCACAGAAATGGGGTATTTTGGTCTCCAGTGACTTGCTAGCTGCTTCCTCCACATCCTCACTGATAAATCCATTTCATAATAGTTTTTAATTGAAGAATGGACATGTTCTGTCCATTGAATGCCAGTCCATTTTCACTGACCAGCAGCTTTGAGAAATTGCCCGAAATTGTGTAGTAGATCAAAACATATGCCTACTTTATAGCTTTGGCCAGGCACTTACAAAACACACGCATGTAAGAAATACATGCGTGTATTGCTTGAAAGACAACAATAGCCATCTACAACAAATTAAAAACTTGGTGATAAGCTACAGAACCCTCAGATGAAAGTTAGATTTGCTGGAAGTAGCTACATCCTAATTTGTATTTGGAAAAGCTGAAGAATTTTAGAGGAAGAAAGCTATGACTGGTTTGTTCCCAATGTGGGCTTTTTAATTTTAATGTGAAAAGTGTATTTGTTCTAATCAAGAATTGAGAGTCTTTATGCATGTCTTCATATTTTAATTAACTAACTATTTTTCTGAAATTACAGGCAAATACATAGTTGAAATATTTTTAGTTTCTAGGTCTCATCAGTTGCTTCTGAAGTTCTGGAAATTATAATTGTTAATGTACTTGGTCTTCCACAGATACTTTCATCTACTTCCACATATACTTTTTATCTAAATATTATCGTTTGCAAGAAGACACTGACTTAATATTATGGAGTCAACTCTGTTCTAAAAATCTGTTTCAAAATGGGATTGCACTGTTAAAGCCATTGCAGACTTTGCAAAAAGACTTCTTCCATGCATTCAGGACCTATGGATCTGTGGCTCCATCAGGGCAGCTAATGGAGTGTGATCCAAACTGGGCATGCTGTGGCAGGGAAGTCTCTCCTATCTGCCTTGTGATCTATCTATCTTCCTGCTGCAGTACAGTGGTGGTAACAGGAGGTCATTAAACATTTATGTATGTCTGTGTTCACTGAAATTGTGCACTTGCAGGGTCTGAGCTAGTTTTGTCTAGAGTTGGCTAAGTTGAGTACTAACTTATTTTTTTTGGCAGGGGTGAATAGCCTTTCCCAGTCACTGAGTGCCAACTCGCTGATCGCAAACACACTTGTCTATCTTGACCTCTCAGGGAACGCGCTCCGCGGTGATGATCTCTCAGTAAGCACTTTCTTCTCATTTGTGGATTAGTGGATGTTTTTAACTTGTTAAGAGAAGGGCAAAGCCGTTTTGTTTGGATCCTTTTTTTGCCTGTTTTTCAGTGCAGTTCTAGTAGGGGTAGAAAATAACATTTGGATCTCTACTCTTCATTATGGAGTCAGAGAATTGAATTGCCCTACATGACTAAACAAATCCACATAATTTTAGTTCATGCTTTCGATGATAAATGAGAAAACTGCAAATGCACCACTTGTTTCAGTGGACTTAGCATGCTCCCTGAGTTCTGTTTGAAAGTGACCAAAACATAATTAAAAAAACTCATCTTCTTTTTAATGATAACCGTGTTACAAATTTTTCATTGGAAGGTTGGAAACAATTGATTTATTTTGACTTGGAAAGACTTAATTAATTTCTGGTTTTCAATATTTTTGTTTGTATAAATAAATCTGTGCATCTCCTTGACACATGCTGTTGAAGCTCATGATTCTTTGAAGAATGTAATTATTTTTGAAATTCCTTTCCTCAGTTTATCAATTGCCATACAGGTGCAGCTCTATTTTCTCCATAACAAAATCCACTTAGTTCTCAGTTTGCATGTATTCACTTCTTGACTGTTACATCTGTATTTTTCTCTCACATCAAAAGTTGTGTGCATGTAAGTGTCGGATTTTGAATTCTTCAAGTATTGAGCATCTAAAATATGCAACATTAGAGTCGCCCAATCTTACCATTTAAAGTGCAGTCAGACATGACTGCTACTTTTTCACACATCTTGCTGGTTTCAGGTTCATCAGCACATTCGAAGAACTAGTCTTTTCAGACATAAGAGGTGAAAGTTTCAGTAGGACAAGAGGATTTAAAAGGTAGCAGACAAATAGTTAAATGTAAATAAAAACATACAGTGAATTGCTTTTAAAGAGAGAATAGCATAGCAAATATTGTGTAAAAAAAAAAAAAAAAGTAAAATAAAACGTACAACTTCGATAGGCAATGCTTAAATCTGATGTCTACCTACAATATTTTAAGGGACATAAATACAAAAAGTGGGGCTTTTCTTAGCCAGTCAGAGAGAGAGAGATGATTCAAAGAAAAAGATTATTAATACTGAGATCTCTTAATCTGTGAAACAGTTTCCCAATAAGAGTAAGGAAATCCTGTTATTTAGCATTTAAAATAAACCCCAGCAAAGCACAGGGATTTTTAAAGCAGGGACCTTTCTTGCACTGTAGGTATAGGGCCTGAATGACCTAATTTTTAGAAAAATTAATCTCTTTTAGAAATGTTGAACATGCTCTGTTTGGCTACATTTCATGTGGAGTGGAGCGTTCCACATTTCTGTGAATTAAGTCATACTTCTATCTTTCTGTGTTGTTCTCTGAGACTAAAGAAAGCCCAAAATAAAACAGCGTATAGTAAGAAGTTTTACAGGCGCTAACATTTGCATGACATATCCTATGCATTACTGAAGCCATCAATATTAAAATCTTGTTACCTGTTTTGTATTACACCTTCAACCTTTAATGCACTGCTTATATTAAGAAGTAACCACGGGCTTCAGACGCAAATCAGTTGCTTCCCTTATGCTTAAAGGGGCTGCCTTAAACTTACAAACCAATTAGCCTTTCTGAAATGTAACAGCAACCTGAGTGACATTCCAAGGTATTTCTAACTAAATTAATTATCATTTGCTGTAAAAGTGAATTGCAGAGAGTAATGTTTGGTAGATATAGTCTGAGTGCTGTTTTTTCCCCTGTTGTTTTAAAAAAGTATAGCCTTCAAAAGTAAAACAGGTTGTATTGATTAGGTGAAAAGAAGTTTCAGATATAGCTCTTGTAGTGCAACTTTATAATAAAGGCCTAAAATGTAATGAGAAGTAGCGATCCAGTAATTGGTGTCATAATATCAAAATTAACATGGATAATTCTTTTTTTTTTTTCTCCATTAATTATAGAGCCTGTACAATTTTTTGGCCCAGCCAAATGCCCTTGTTCATCTGGATTTATCCAACACGGAGTGTGCACTAGATATGGTAAAGATGTTTTTTGTGGAGATTCAAATACCAAGGAAACATTCTGCACCTTCTATCCCTAGGTACTTTTCTGGGTTAATATAAAGTAAAATCAATCTTCTTTGTTTTAAACCAGGTATGTGGAGCCCTGCTTCGTGGATGTCTTCAGCATCTAGCTGTCCTTAGCCTCTCTAGGACTCTTTTTTCTCACAGGTACAGTTTAAATGTAATCACTCTCAACTCCTGCAGTATTTTATTTTATAATGTCTTGCTCTCATATTGCACCTTTCTTTTTAAGAAGTATCTCAGACTTTATACAAGTCTTACAAGTCTTAATTCTCTATGAAATAGTTATTATTTATTCCAAGCAAAATATTTTGTTTCCCTTTCTGCTCTTTGCTAGATGGCTGTAAAATAAGCTACCTTGTCTAATACATTTTCTGTGATACTGATGCAACGGAAAATCTATATGTATCTTTTGTCTCTAAGAGACATAACATCAGGCTTTGAAGTCTGACTGACTTGACTTTTCTTTAAATTTGTTTTTTAAAGTTTGTATTTTTCATTATTTGATGACGGTTACAAATGCTTTTTTTCCTTTTTTGTCGTTTCGTGGGAGGAAGTCCCTTTGAAAGTCTTTGAGACTGAACATTGACTTTGTAGAATACTTACATAGTAAGAAATATTAACATTAGCTTCCCTTTTCTTCAAATCAGTGTCTTGGGTCAATATCAGAGATGATACCTAATTGGCGGTAAGCTACTCCAGCACTGAATAATTACTTCTAGTGGTGAAAAGGCAATTTCAGGGTTTTTGAAATGTCCTGTTTGATTTTCTACTCATAAGATACAAGTATGTTCACTATTAACCAGACCTAAACGATCATTCTTTGTAGTTTACCAAACAGAAGCTAGATAGTAATGTCTTCTGAGCAGTAGTGTAATGCTGAGGATTGTTTGTTGAATAAACATTTTGATGACATTATATTTCTAAGCTAATTGAGAGCCACTGATTACAGAGCTGCTGAAGGTAAAGCAAATTAAACATATAAAAGATCAGTACAATTCTGATGGCTTGCATTTACTATTTATTGGAATGAGGAGTGTCTAGATGCTACTTCTTAATGAATTTGTTTACTTACAGAAAAGGAAAAGAAGTCCCTCCCTCCTTCAAACAGTTTTTCAGCAGCTCACTTGCTTTGATGCAGATTAATCTTTCAGGAACTAAACTCCCTCCTGAGCCTCTAAAGTAAGATTTCATTTCATTTTCTCCTGTTGCCTAAAACCTAGTTTGCATTGTTATTATTGTGAGTGCCTCATATTAAAAATGAAGGGAAAAGGATTTTGCTTTTTTTTTTTCCCCACTGTACATTATTGGTATTGCAAGAGTGAGTTTCATAACGATCACACATTCAAGAAATGTTGTTTCCATCTCACAGTTGAAACTATTAATCATATTTTGTTCTGTGGCAATGTCACAGCTGTTCAGCTTCCATCAACATTTTTTGTGATATGTTTCTTACTTTGTGGCTTACAAACAAAACTGTTTGCTTCACAGAAAAATGGGATTATGTACTTGTGTGAGTGCCATTCCTTTGAGGCTGCAGTATTGCAACAGCCATTGTGAAACTGAACCTGTTGCAAAGCTTAGGAGGAGAGACATAATGCACAGAGCTATGCCCTCCTGTTAGGGGGAGAGATGATGGCAGCGCAATGCTAAGTGTAATACATTTCTTTGCTATATGTCATCCATCATGTGGCTAACAAGTTCTGGTGATGTGGATTGGGCCTTCTATTGCCCACCCAACACTGGAGAGAAACTCCTCTTACAGCCTAATGCAGGCTGAGGGAAATTGTGTAGCACTGTATCACCTTTCCTGTGACGTGTGCAGTTTTGAACTGTGTTGAACTTTCCAGACATAAAATTTAAAGGTGTGTTTTAAAGTCAAGTAGGTGTAGATAAATAGATCTAATCTAGATAGGTCATTCTGTGATTCTGGCAGAATCCTTGTGTTTATTGAGCTAAATTAAAGAAAGGGCTCTTTCCAGAGTGTCAACTTGCTAGCTAATATGCATTAAAACGTACATAACCCTATCTGTAGTAGATGTCCAGACATGTTCACTAACCATTTTGGAGAACACACCTCCAAAATCCTAATCTGGACACAGATATAGATATATGTGTGTATGCATGTATACTTGTGTGTTTGGGAGCCTGTTTCCTGAGGGAGAACAGGGAAAGGCAATAGGCAGTAGCTCAGCAAGGGAGTAGCTAATAAATAGGAGTTGACGGCAAAATCAGAGATGTGGGATATAAAGTGTAGTTAGTGAGTACCAGATGGAAAGCTTTTGTTACAATCTGGGAGAAGCTAAGGAAGAGAAAAGTGACAAGTGCCACAGAGGAAAGAGTAGTGTACATAGTTTTGGGATACTTTGTCTTAACGCAGTTTGAAATTGGAGAGGACAGTACAATATGATGCTTAAGTAAGATGCAATGGATTGAAATCAATGTTCAACTGCAGGAGCCTATCATTTTAGCTCTGACATTTCACTCTGTTCCGTGTGATGCTCTTGGTTGCTGTCTTGCTTGCTTAGACTTTGCTAAGATTGGGAAGGTATGGTACTGATGTGTTTTCAAACAGAAGGTGATAACTGAGAAATACATTGGTTGATTCTGATTAATTTAGGGCTATTGATTCTGTGGTGGAGGGCAGGAGGGAGCTATGTTTATTGAAGCAAGAAGAACGGAGGATGTAGGTGGCTAATACACAAGACAATTTTATCAGTGCTACAGGAAAAAAAGGAATGTTGTGAGACATTGAATATATCTACACAGATTAAGAAAGGTGAGAAGCCCCAAACACTAAGGTTCATATTTAACTCTTCTCCTTGGCACACTGAGTATCTCCTGGGCTGTGAGGAGTTTTGGCAGGTGAGTGCTCTACAGTTATCTGTACTCATGGAAGATGTTACTGTACTAATTTATCCCAAATACTTGTGACCCCTTGGTCTGCCAACTGTGCAGCAAACAAGATCTTCCTAGTCCTTTTCAGCCTAAGTGATCTGTATTAGCAAAAACCTACTCTGTTGATAATGTTTAAGCTAATCTGGCTCAATTTGACTTAATTGGATTAGAGGGAGTTATACACAAGACTGATGTTGGTGGAAGTAAAGAGGCAATGACGGATAGTGGAGGATGGGTTGAGAGCAGTAACTCTTTCGCCAGCACAGGCAGCTCCAGAAAGGAGCATCTGTCCAAAGTCCAGCTGGACGCAGGTGGTCTCAGAGTGTCCATGCCACACTCAGCTGGCTGGCATTTTGGCATCGGCTGCTTTTGTTTTGTTCTGATGGCAGTGTTCACCTCAGCCTAGGAGGTAGGAGAGAGCTCTCAATATTTTTTGGTAGTTTCCTTGATGTATTTTTTCTCTAACCTGAGTTCTTTGTTCAGTTTGAGCTGAGTGTATTTCACAACAGTACAGAGAACTATGATCTGCAGTACACCTTGCTTTCCCTCTCAAACCCTGTATGGCTTGACTAATACACTTGAAAAGAATCCCTTGGAAATTAATCTGGTGTTTAAAAGGACTGAGGATGTGCTATATCCTGGGGCAGTTACTTAGCCTTTTGGTCTTGACTGTAAGAAATTACAAAATTTCTGCTGAAAAATCAAGATCATAGGATTTGTTAAAGACAAGAAGAGGGAAGCACCTTTTTTCAGATAGACTTAGTTGTCATTGCCAAGATTGCAGTAGCACAAGGGATGATTTCTAGAAGGAAAAATAAAAATGACCTGGTGTACAATAATAGTATTTCTCTGGCATCTTTGATCAGTGCATGTCATAAAAGCTTTTGACAGTGTGGGCCTTGGAACCATCCTGCAACAAAGGAGAAGTTCCTGGTTTGTGTCCACGAACCAGAGGTCACACAGTTGGATGTGTGATTCAAGATCAAGCCTGCCTACAGAAAAAAATATAGATAAAATACAGATACCTGAGTCCCAAATTCCCCTGATTAATTGATATTTGATTTCTTTCTTATCAGCCTCATTTAGATCAACAGTTTTGGTATGTTTAATCACATATGCTAACTCAGTGGGTTTAAAGATATTGGTTAATCAGTGCACACAGGGAAGGAGGTGAACTTGCTTGTACAGTCTATACCTGTTAATAAAGTCAAGCCCTTCAGGGAAGAGGTTTGCTAATAAAGCTGTACTGCGAGGGTGCCACATAGTGGGTGGGGAAAGGGTGCTTTTTTAGTTCTTGTACGTAGTTAATATAGTTAATGTTCCATCACAGCTCGTGCTTTTTTTTTCTTTTTTTTTCTTTTTTTCTTTTTTCCTTTTTTCTTTTTTCTTTTTTTTCTTTTTTTTTTTTTTTTTTTTTTTTTTTTTTTTTTTTTTTTTTTTTTTTTTTTTTTTTTTTTTTTTTTTTTTTTTTTTTTTTTTTTTTTTTTTTTTNCCCCCCCTTTCCCCCTCCTTTTTTTCTCCCTTTTTTTCTCCCTTTTTTTCTCCCTTTTTTTCTCCCTTTTTTTCTCCCTTTTTCTCCCTTTTCTCTCCTTTTTTTCTCCCTTTTTTCTCCCTTTTTCCCCCTTTCCCTCTCCTTTTTTTCTCCCTTTTTCCCCCTTTTCTCTCCTTTTTTTCTCCCTTTTTCCCTTCTTTTTTTTTTACCTGAGTGAAACAGTTTATACTCTTTTCCTTATTTATGTTGGCGTTTTTGTTCATGTACAGACATTGCCAAAAGTTGTACTTTGATCTGTCAGTGCTACAACAAGACAAGTTTCTGATATGCTTCTTATGCAAATGCTAATTACAAGGCCAATTCTTGCATTCTGCATGTCATGTACCACAGTTACCAAGACCTTTCCCTGTATTGCCATGTGTGTCATTTAAACATAGTGGCTAAGTATAATTATAATATGTCTGCCTTCAGTGCCTTTGAATGCTGGTGATTTTTCATGACAAAGACTTGAGAAATCATGAGATTTTCTTAGGATGAGTTTATAGGAAAGAGGTTAGGAAAAAAACCCAACGCTTTTTTCTTCCTCTGAAGAGAGTACATTTGAAGCAGCATCGTGTCTCCTTTTTAATCTGCATTTTTTTATGGTTGCACTGTATTTTTTAGATCGCCTCAAAATGTTTATGAAGTTCTTTGCAAAGTTATCATCAGCCAAACTAACTTTGAATAAAAGCATGTTTGGGAAGGAAATATAGACAAGGATTGTCTAAAAATTTGTAAAAACTGTTGCAGAGCTTTCACATTTTTTTCAAAGTCTGCATGTTAATAGCTTAGGAAGTAAATAAGCACAAGATATTTGCTTTTGTTAACAGTGAAGGTCTGATTAACATTTATACCTGCAGGGCAGAAAAACCTTCCCGGGGTGCGCACATTTTAAATATGGCTTTTACACACTACTTGCATAGCAAGTGTATGGGCAAATGGCTTGGCAAAATGGATTGGTTTTTATCTCCGTGCATCAGTAGTGTGGATTCTGTTAGCTTGCATTTGGCTGAAATGAAGTTTGGGGAGGAAGTCCTTCTGTTTCTCTGTTCAACTACTAATGCAAAGCAGCATCTATTCTAAAGATACGAGAAGGTATACACAGATTGTGTTTGCTCCTTCTCTAAGACACATACTGTTGTGCTTTCTGATATGACAATATTAACAAAAGTGATATTAACACTAACTTTTGTATGTGGAAACAAACTTCTGCAAGGCTTTAAAGGTGAATTTATGAAAATCATAATCAATTGTTGCTACACTTCTCTGCCGTTCTGCCTAAAGACAAAGGATACCATTGTCTGGGATATCATTTTGAAATCTGTAAATATTTATTGGGTTGTAGAAGTGGAGAATTGTGTGGTACTTTAACACGATCTAGCATTTGAGTATTACAGATACTGTGCCTGGCTGAAATGACTGGCTGCACTGCAGCTTGCATATATTAAAACCCCCATTTTTTCCTGATTTTTTGGAAAATCAGAGAGTTAGTATGGTCATACCACAGAACACTCCTTTTGTAACCATTTGATGCTCTTTGAAAGCAAATGTTGAAGAAAATTCATCTCTGATGAATGTTATTAAATGTTGATGTAGCATTAGCTTTATGGTTTCTTTATTAGCCTTGCATCCCTGCAGTTTTTGAAGCTGCTGGAGTATTCTAAGTGTGGCAGGTTTGTGCTGCCATTGTCATTTAAAAAATAACTGCTCAGCTGGTGTGGTTTTGTTTTGAAATGGTTCTTTGCACTATAGGTGTATTAACCTGTGATCGCTTAGACAATGATGATGATGTAAAACTGCCTTTTTTTTGTTGTTGTTGTTAAAAAAATGATTCTAAAATTGATCTTTTTCAGAGCGCTTTTATTAGGCCTGGCTTGCAATCACAATCTGAAGGAGGTGTCTTTAGATCTCAGTAGCTGTGAGGTAAGGAATATTTATCAGGATGTGTTCAAAAGATGCAATGATACGGAATTAGAGTTCCCATGAAATCCACTGGGCAAGATACTCTTCCTCTGTAGTCAAAAGTTGTGGGAAAGGTTAGAACTTGGAGAAGCAGTTATAGTAAAAATCAGCTGCTGTGTGTTACAGCATCATCCTAAATAGTGAGCACAGGGGTTCAAAGCACCTGCAGCGCCCGATTGTCAAAACCCTCCTTGCAGTGTAGCTGTTCTAGATACGGAGCCAGTGCGCTGTTTGCTGCTTGGCAGCTTCTGCTCTCTGGTGCTGTGATTACACAATACCCTGCAACAGGAGTTTCCAAGGTGCCCAAATTTGAATGAGTCACAGGAAGCTGCATGCCCTGAAGGCACGTCTGTGGTTTGATTGTCTCCCTTCAAAACAGGAGATATGCTTCCTCTTCTGCAAATTTGCTTTTTAACCTTGGGAGGAATTCTGCTTTCCTAATCAACTAATCAATTCAGGCCAATAGGGAACTTTGGTAAAAGTTGATTGAAGCATGCCATTAACTTAAGAGGCACTGTGCAAATGGCTCAAGAATAAATAAAACCAATTGTGGCAGCTTGATTTGCTTTATCTTGTTCCCTCTTGCTTCTCTGTGCTTTGCTGTGCACTTTGTTTTTCAGGATTGTCCATACTCTTGCAGGGTGATACCTGCGTGGCTACAACTTATGACAAAAGATCAGCCAAGACCCTGGGGAGCCAGAGAGGCAAAGTTACACAGAGAACTGTGTGGGCTTCAGCCAAAAACAACACGAATCAGCTTTGGCTCAGGCCTTCTGTAGCTGAGCAGCCACCCTTTCCTTTTTAAGCTGCAGAGAAAGCCTCTCACTTGTTAGGCATATCTTTCCAAGTCCGTCACCTGAGTATTAACTGTTTTGGAAGTGCCTTTTAAATGCAGTGGTTTCCCCTTAAGTAGAAAACATGCAATTTGATGAACATGTTGAGGTGCAGTAATCCTTGTCTTAGGTTCATGGTCGATTGCTTTTGGAATGTGCACAGGTTTACTTAGGAAGAAAAAAAACAAATCATTGTGAATGCATTTCATAGTTTGTTTTGATATTTTATACTTTTTAAAAAATGGTATTACTTTGAAGAGCATTACATGTAAATTC
Organism: Pelecanoides urinatrix; assembly: GCA_013400755.1. Classification (NCBI taxonomy): domain Eukaryota; kingdom Metazoa; phylum Chordata; class Aves; order Procellariiformes; family Procellariidae; genus Pelecanoides; species Pelecanoides urinatrix. Next base: position 430,866 of record VZTQ01004104.1, on the reverse strand, counting down.
CAAATAGAAAAGCTTTCAAGTCAAGTACACATGCTTCTGACTTCTGAGTGGAGAGATCAGATAGATGATAATTTTTCTTTCAGAGGGAGGAAGGAAAAGGGAGGAGTAATTAAAGTAACAAAAATGAAGTCCTGTAATCATAACCTTAAAAGAATAAATCAATAAAACACAAACATAAGCAATGAGAGTATAAATTAGCATGTAAATCAATGAGGGCTGACAGGAGTGAAAACATAAGCTTATCATTAAATAACCCCCAAGATGGGATATGGAGGAGCCCTTCAAGGGGTGATTAGTGGTATTGGACACCAAAGCATAAGTTGTCATGGCCGACTCTCATGACAGAAAGGAAGGAATCATGCCCAACTCACAGGGTTGTGTTTCTAGCTGGTCCCTCCAAACTGACAGCACTTCCTTAGATCCTTCCCTTAACATTTTTTCACATCACTGAGCTTTACTCATTCTCATGTGCATCGGAAAGAAGTTATGCTTCCACCAGCAGGAGAGTTGATGTGCCAGGAGCTGGGAGTACTCTCAGTGGGCCCAGCACCGCAGGGTCCTCCTCCACCTCTCCCTGACCCTCTGTGAGCTGGGCAGGGTAATCTGCACCCAGAAACATAGCCATGGGAAGCTCAGAGCCGGTGACCTGCACTACTCCCAGTTCCTGCAAGCACACGCTGTTAGGAGGCTGTTAAGCTGACGCTTCGGCTTTGCCCTCCTCTTTCCCACATCAGGCAAGCTATACTCAACTATGGAAGGATAAATCTCTCTGTTCCTTCCCTCTCCCACCACTTTTCATTTGCTCCCATAATTTTCTGGTATATTAACTCCAAGCTTAATCATTTTATATTGCTTGTTTGGTTAGTTTTTTATTATTTTTGCTATGAAAATTACATTTTTGTTTCTACCTGCTCAGCACTGATGTATTTCACTCTTTTCCCTTCTGCTTCCCTTAGCTTGGTCACTGTGTAAGTACCCTCCGTGCTTTACCTTAATTGTTAAATCAGTAAGCAGCTTTGTTTGCTCTTCCCATATTGGTACCTCATAGCTTTGAACGTACTTGGCATTTTTAATTGTTGAAGGGTTGTTCTTAATTTTCTGAATAAGAGCTTGTATTTGTAGTCTCAGAAGTATGTCATATAGGAGATGATGCAGAGGTGGGTTTTTTTCAGTATCACAGTCCACATTGACAAATAGCCCTTCAATTAATCTCTGCTTTTATATATATATATTATTTTAATACAGTTGCAATAAATTTTGATCCGAAAAGTCAAGCGGTTATCATCACCCTCAGATTAAATAGATATCACCATTTGTGCACATGAAATGTTTGTGTATTTAAGATTTTGAATATAGAGTTATCGGTACAAGATTGAAAGCTGTTCCTGAAAAACTGTCCATTTCAACCCTCAAAGTATGTATAGCATAAGCATTTGGATTCTATTGTGAGTATAATTTTAGTGTATAGAACTTTTACCATACCAACAACCAATCCCAGACAGCATATAATCTGCCAGTTCCATAGATTCTGCAATAAAAGATGTGACACTTTGTGTAAAATGGTTGTCTTGTGGTGGGCCACACTGAGAGAGCAGCACAGAGCAAAACTGAATGATTTTGGCATTCATACAGCAAATTCTACAAATGAAAAAATTACACCACTTCTGGCCCAAATACAAACTTTAATCTGGCCACTTCTTGAGAGGATAGGGTGAAGGCTAGGTAGGCTTTGTTTTATGCAGAAGAGGAAAGGTACCTTACGTTCTTTATCTCTTACACTTCCAGATGTGACTTATGATTTAGATATTGTCTTTGACCACATCTGTTCTTTAAATTCTTAGGCCAAGTTGTTGAGCTGCTTGTTAACCAATCACATATCTCAAACTTCCTAAAAAGTGCCAGATCAAGTCTTTATTGAAAAATATTTCTGAAGGCATTTGTGGTTCCTTAATTATAGCATGGATAAAAGAGATTATTCACAGAAATATCAGCAGGTTGATTCAGGATATTTAGCCAAGTAAGTTGACTAGGTAAAATTTTAGTCATTTTTTTCTGCGCAGGAGGTGAAAAGGCTATTTCATGTTTGAAAAAGCTTTCCCTTTTTTTTGAAGTAAGGAAGGTGAAAACAGAAAATGCAAAAATAGAATTTTTGCAGAACTTCTCCCCTCTTTTGCTTAAGTCTATTGCTGGGGGCTGTTCATAAAGTGAAATGCATTTTATATAGTTTGCGTGGCTGCAAGAAATAAGAAAATGCTTTTGCTTCTTTAGAAAAAAAAATGTTCCGTTGTTTAATTCAGTAGCATTAGTAAATAAGTGTGTAAGTTTTAATACCTTTGATTCTTGATGTTGATGTTTTCCCCTTGGCCATTTCATTGTTTTTTCATTAAATCCTGACATTTCTTTTATATTCATTTAATATTTCAGATTAATAATATCATAATTGATACTTTCCAGCTAGGTATTTTTGTTATTGTTGCTGTTTTTCTCTTTTATGCCTATTTTTAAATTGAGAATAAGGTAAATTACTGATTTCTCTTGCTTGTAGTCTTTTGTGGCCATTTTACAATTGGATTATTAAAATTTTCAGTGACAGGGAAACATGGTTTTTTGTTGTTTGTTTGGTTGGTTTTTTAATGTGATACTCCTCTTTGATCTAGGCATTGTGCTAAGAGCTGAAAGAAGATGCTCACTATAAGCCTTGACTGTAGTGGAATTCAAGGGTGACAGTGTCGCATGCTTATAGGCTGGGCTAAGTTTATTTTTCTTCTCACTGGATGTTGGAAACGTCCTGGCCCTTCCATGTAGAGAACCCGCACCAAAGTCCTGCAGTCACTGCCTGGCACAGGTGCTAAAGGATTTGTTGTGTCTGCACCATTTAAATTTTTCGCTGATGTAACTGCTGAGCAGTAGTTTTAAGAGAAGAGGAAGAGAGTTCCTTTTCTCATTTATATGCAAATAGTGAGAGTGAAGGATGAGAACAGTAGGAATGTGTGCATAGGTTGTCATGTTGATGCCTGTAACTTCTTCTGTTGCTGTTGTTTTTGCCACTGGTAGTACCTTCTGTATTCACAAAGCTCCTACTGCTGTTTTCTCTGTGATCTTGAAACCATAACTAGTTTGCAAAAATGGATGATGTTTTGTCTCTAGTTAAGATCGGGAGGCGCACAAGTCTTGGAAGGATGCATAGCAGAAATACACAATATCACCAGCCTAGATATTTCAGACAATGGTAAGTACACAGAACAGGACTGGAAGGTCATGCAAGTCCAGAATCTGAGAAACGCTTTTTCTTTCAGCTCACAGTGTAATCAAGGATGGTCACTCTTGCTTTATGATTATTGGCCGTATTGGTTATGGAAATGCCTCACACCAAGAACGCTTATTGCTATGAAGTATATAAGAAATCTTTATAGACTAACTGTACCCTCAGAAGTTTATGTTGTTTGAAATAAATGTAACACAGCAGAATAAATTGATGGCAGCAAGCGTCATATTAGATCTAGAGGAAAGTGGGTTTAAGTACAAGAGGATGAGAAGCTAAATGAGAAATGAAAGTGTAGTGAAAGAAGAAAGGGAAAGACCAGATACAGAATGAAGCTGAGGTTGTGATACTGAAGGAGCAAGAGAGGGAAATTTGGAGCAAATGGTCAACCAGCTCCAGGTCAGAGAAGGCCTGTTAGAGTCTTTGGAAAAATCTTGGACAATTCATGCTTTGGAGGCTCTGTGCATCCTAGCTGGGAATACCAGCTGGCTTCTCACCTTGCAAACTCAAATTGTACATGTATGGAATGTAAGAATTCACCTGCTGTGTTTGCCCCTCTGACAGTCAAATGCGAAGTATTTCAGAAAAAGATTCCCAGTACAGTTGAATGCCCAAGAAAGGTGGAATGGATTGGCAAGTGGAAAGCTTTGGGAGCTGCTGACTCAGCCCAATTATGTAAACAGAGTGATTGTTATAAATATAGATAGATATTTGACATCTAAATTAACCTGCAGATCTGGATCCTAAATCATTGTAGTCTAACTAGCAGACTCTTCAAATGCACCACCAGATTGGGAATACAATACTACAGCAAGTTATTTTTCTTATTCAGGAGTAGAATAAAATTTGGCTTGTTTTTCAGGTCAAAAATGACCTAACATTCATAGCCTGTTATGTTAGCCTTTTTCCACTTGAAGGCTTTGAGACCTTGTTGGTACACAGCTCTACTAAGGCTAAATAGCAATTAGAGTGGTCTCAAAATTCTCAAAGGAACTTTAAACTCTGCCTGACAATATGAGGGACTATCCTTGGGTGGTTGGACTCTTTTTCTCTTCTGTGTTTGTGAGAGGTGCCTTCAATGGCTGATTAGGATGGAGATTTAAAGGGCTCATTTTAGAGAAAGCGTTTATTCCCATAGAAAATGAGAGGCAAAAAGAGAAAAATATTTAAAAACAGAAGAATGGAAATTTTTCTAGAGCTCTTGGAAGTTAGTACACTGATATAGTTACTTGAATGAATATACCATTAATAATTGGACCCTGTCTGGGTCTTTTGTGAAAATGGGTTTTAATTCGTAATCTAATCTGATTCTTTACAGGCCTAGAATCTGACCTCTCAACCCTTGTAGTCTGGCTTAGTAAAAACCGATCGATAAGACACTTGGCATTAGGCAAAAACTTTAACAACATGAAATCCAAGTAAGGCTTTTCTTTCTTTTAAATAACAAGAGAATGGATGAGGAGAAGCTGCTGATTTCATCGTCTTCCTAACTTTTCTTCCCTCAGAAATCTCACTCCAGTACTTGATAATTTAGTTCAGATGATTCAAGACGAGGATTCAGTGAGTATCTTTCTGCCTACTATCATCATGTGTATTTGTACCCTCACAGCCTATTTCTGATAATTTTCTTCACTGTGTTAATTTGCTGCATAAGATTTGCTCATGATCCTGCACAGACACATCCAACAGTTTGGTTTTTATTTTTTAAAATAGTAATTTGGATTATGTGTAGCATGTAGGTAAATGTTTTTTAGGATAGTCTTAGGATCTGTGCCTGTTGAAAAATATTCATTCTAAATAGTTGGATGTGCTTAACCTAGTTGCTTTAGGTCTAAATTATACAGCTCTGTAGGCACAAGTTTTCAAAACTCTTGTGTCCTGATAGGAGATTACGATGGTAGTGTTCTTTGGGTGGTGATACTCCTTCAATAACGGAATTTTTATTTTTCATTTTTTTAATTAATAAAATGCACTATTTCCTGATAGCTGTTCTTAGGTATTAGCTTTTTTTTTGCTTGACAAAATGCAAAGTCACTGCAGTGATGTCCCAGAACTCCTTCAAAAGGTGCAAATAAACTGTTCACTATGCTGTTCTTTACTTCTCCTGTGTACATTAATCACAGGAGCAATTTCATAAAACCCTTTCAGAGTGCCTTACTGGGATCCTTGCCCACTTTCTTCATTTCCACCCACTCTCCTGATTCTGAAAGACTTTTGTTGTTGGGTTTGTGTTCTTGCCTTACTTGGCATTCTGGTTTTGGCTATAAGGGAATCTTAAGATGCTCTGTTACTCTCATGCTTGTCAATCTTTATTCATCTATTCTTAGTCCTTTCTTTCTCCTTCATTCCCCATATAAGTAACAAGCAAGCTCTGCTTTCCTCATTCTCCAAAAATAGTTGACTGTAGACTTCAGTTGCCTAAACACCTGCTATTCCTTTTGTCTTTATTGTCTCACCTCCAAGTTCATGGTCTCCACACTAACTGCTTTCTTATTTTCTCCTCCCATCTGTGCCTGCACACTGCAATTCAGTGGAACAGTTTTTACCAGGGTTTCCGTGTCTCCTTCCATACAAGGTCATTAGACCCATATTCTGTGTTCATCTTTTCTTACTGCTTAGTTGTATTTGAAGTGATTTGTTAAACTAGTCCTCTCTCCTCTCTGTGTCGTCTTAATTGGGATTAGTGGTACTGTTTTTTTCTTGATTCTTTGCCTACCTCCTCACCTTATTCTTTAAGACATGAGATGTCAGTGTGACACAGTGAAGTGCTGCATATGGATGCCAGAGCTGATTCTAGTGAAGTTAGCACCTGTAATGAAAGCACCAAGTCCTTGTTTGCACGTCAGATGGAGCATCGTGCTAAAAAGTGTATTGGTAGATCTCTGTATTACTTCTTGTACCAAATTAGCCTTTTCATTTTGCGGTATATGACCACCTCCTTCTACTCTGTCTCTAAAGGGAATGGTGCAGGGCTGTCTTCCCTTACTCCCGTTTTCCTGTTGATACCGCACTGAGGGGTGGTATCATTTCATCAGATAGCACCTGCTTCTTCTCTTTGGAAATTTGTCTCTGTCCTGCCCTGTACCTCATGCTTAATCTTTCACAGCTATCCTGAAGACTGTTATGTCAAACCAGATTAATCACAAGCAAATGTAATTTAGTATGTTTTTTCTCAATTTCCTTCATCCCTTTGCTCTGTTGCACTTTCTTCCCACTCAGGCCATATCCTAAAAAACCTTTTCAACACACTCCATGCGTCCTTTCAGTATCCAAACTGTCTTTTCAAACATGCTGGTTTTTATTTTTTCTTTTATATGAGTATCCTGTTCATATTATCTGTTCGCAAGGATAGAAATTCCAACTTTCACCTTATTGTCTCTTAAGTGTTACAACCTTCTGTTTATCTTTCCTGGCTTCTGTTTTTGAAGCTTTCAGGACAGAGAAAATGTAGCTGCTGAATTTTGGATGTATCATTCTCACAGCTTTTCCTCCTTTGCATCATCAGCTTCAACTTCTTGTGCTCTTTTTCTTTTCAGCCCATAGGCAACATCAGTCATCGTTCCACTATCTGCCTTTGCCACAATCCAGTGGTCAGATGTGCTCCTGTAATTCTTACTCACTGTGTCTTTCCTGAGCTAACCTACAGAACACGCTCTGTAGTGTCATCCTGTTTTCAAACAGTGTTACAATGAAATAATCCACCAAAAAGTTATTTTATTTAGGTACTTAAAATAACTGTCTCTCCATGTCATGCATTAACCTTTGGGATACAGCATGTGATCCTGTTGGTGTTAACCTGTCTCTTCTCTCCCCACATTCTTTTCTCTTGTTAATCCTCTTCAGTGAAAGGATTTGTTTCTGTTTCATCAGGTGCTAAAATCAATCTGAAGCATCTCCTAGCAGCTGAAGAGTTGAGGATTAGCACTGTAGACTCTCTAGCACTATGGGAAAAGCATGTGTTGCAGATAGCTGGATAGTCCTCACTGTACCTTGAGATAGTACAATGCTTAGAAAATTATTTTAAGTTTCTAGTTATTTTGGTTTGGTTTTGAATCCTAAATGGGGTGGTCCTTGTTCTGCCGTTACTATGCATTGACTGCCACAGTACATTAAAAAACAGGGGTGGAATTGGAGAGACCAGGGTATGATGTTGCCCAGAGCATACTGCTTGATCAGTATTGCCTGCAGGCTGGTACAGTTTGGGGACTGTGCATTATCTGCTTGGAAAGCTGAAGCAAGAGGCTTTAATCTAAAGTAGTCATCTGCCAAATACTTCTTCATGTATTTATACACACTTTAAATAGATCCGTTGCTCTGTTAATATGAGTCATGCGTAAAATGATTTAAACAATCAACAGCTTGGTTTTATGACTCTAAAAATACAGCTAGAGCAAATGTAATTCTATACGATTTAAAAGCAGTAGTAGTAACCTAAACAGCAAAATTTCCCAGGTGTTTAATATAGACAAAAATGTAATATTTAGATTTGTTTTTTGGTTTTGTTTTGGTTTGTTTTTTTCTCTTTTTAAGTAGATGCTGTACTGTGCAGGCTATAATAATGTATTCTTATTAGTATCGCAGGAAGTGTCTGAAGCTGTTTGCTTACTCTGCCATTTGTTCTTGAAAAATAGATGTTACACTGCAGGTATAGTGTACCATTACTCAGAGTGGCAGTCAGTCCTGCATAGGTGCAGAGAATTACTACAGCGCTGAATATCTTTAGTTCAGTGTTTTTTGCAGAATTGGCCTTTTGAGGGTTTTTACAGCATTTTTTTCATAGGGGAACAAATTTAGCTTGATTTAATTCTTAAATGTTTTCCAGCTGGAGTATGATGAAATCAATGAATACAATCATACAATTTCTAATTCTATTCTTTACTTTAAGAATTCCTCTTTTTTAATAAGATTGTGTTAAGACGTCTTCATTGTATTGGCAAAGTATCTGTTTTCTGCAGCAGGGACACTGAAGTGCTTGTCAGACTTCTGTTTTCTCAACACCCAGCTAAAACTATTAAGTTGTTAAAAGAAGTAAATGTTTGGTAAGCTATGTAGAGTATTGCCCCTGTTCGGGAGGGATTTGGTTTTGGTGGGTTTTTTTGTTTGTTGTTGTTTGGTTGGTTTTTTTTATGTAATGGTCAGATAATTTAAAGAATATTTAGCAGCCTGTACGTTTAATCCTACAGAGTTAAATTCTGATTGTAGTTTGCATTCAGGGCACCAAGTCAGTCCAGAGGTTTTTGCTTCTTGCTCATTGAGTAAAGGATAAGGGTAGCTGTGCAAGAAAACTAGCAATTCATCCACTTCAAAGACACTATTAATACAGCAGGTGCTTTACCATGCTATATGCATATTTCTTATGTGGTAGTAATGACATATAGGTGTCAATCCTTGCAGAACACAATGCAGAAGCATTTGCAATCATATACTGTTTTGCAAGAGTATTGGAATGCAAGAGGTGAGAAATCCTTTCCTGGGAGGGTATTTGAGGTTTAGAAAAGTTGGTATGTGGGAGGGAGCACTTCCAGCTAAGTTACTTGACCGTTTCTCAAGTGACACATGAGAAACAGAAGAAACTTCACTTTCACAAGCTTATTGGCAATTTCTGCCAGAGTGCTGTGCAATGCTGCTTTTCTATGAATCTGTCTCAGGAGGTCTTCTCAAACTTGTGCCAAGAGCTCTAAATGCCATTCTAGTGCGATGCTAATATTCTGTAGGGTACATAATGTAATAAAACAGGGAAACACAGACAGATTAAGGGCATTAACATAGTGATTTAATAACTTCCATTTAAAATAAAACCAGCATGTGGCTTCTGTTACTGTTAGACTTTTTAATTATAAACCTGCTGTGCATCCAAATTTTTATGCATTTCCTCATTTGTAAGTGCATTTCTTATTGTTGCAAGCTTTTTGGTTATCAGCGTAATCCAGTGGTGTCTGGAGGCTGGAGTCCCCATGTATAGCAGATACCATGCAAGCATCTTGGACCCTGGAAGGTGTGCACAGTTCAGTTGGTTTATTTATATTAATCCAAGCTTTAGGCATCTAGTATAGGTGCCATGGTTCATCCTTATGAGATGTTGATTTTCCCATACTGGCAATTTGGAGATTTTAGGCTCCTAAAATTCATCTTCCAATACATGCCTAAATGGGTGTATAATGACAATACGCTCCTCTGTATGAAGTCACACTTGAGCAATGTGTGTTAAGTTCTCATACATTAGCAAAGACAAATTACTATTTTAGCAGTTGTAATACCTCTGCAAGCATGGTGATGGGTAGACTGTAGTTCTTGAGCTCCTGCCGTTGAGTGTTGGGACACTGAGAATGGAGGGAATACAGGCATTTTTGAAAGAAGTTTTCTTAAAGCTTAAAGTGTGACTTGCAGGAGCCCAATAAAATAGTTTCAGTTTAACATAGTATATTAAAATAAAAAGTTCCATAAAGATATTGCAATCACCGGTGTCAAACACCACTGTGTATAATACCCATTGACTCACTCATTTTAATAGATACTCTTCTTACTGTTTTTAATTTCAGACGTGCTACAGTTTTCTGTCTTTTTCCTCCCCAATGTCCATGCCCTTAGTTGAAGGAACAGATACACAAAATTGCTCCTAAAGTTGAATAAAACAGTTTAAAGGAATTGTTTTTATTTTAACAATGTCTCAGATTCTAATTTGCCCTTGGATAAAGCTCTCCATCTGAGGGAGAGGAACGGAGTGCTAGATATTTTTATTTCTCATTGACAGGGAATCATGCTGGTTAAACAAAACCCACGGGACACTAGAGATTGTCTTGCGAAGCTGGTTGTTCCTATCTTGCCTCTTTTCAGGTTCCCACTGTATTCTGTACTTAATAGGACACAGGAAACTGGAGGCACTGTCACTTAAAAATTTTTTTTTTTTCAGGGTGTTGTGACTTCATCTGTGTGTGTGTATGTGTTTGACGCCTGGGCTGTAAATTGTTGACTCACAATTTATCATGTGTCGTAGGATCTGCAGTAAATACAGAAATAACTCTTTGATGCTTATTGCTGTCTCCAAGAGTTTGGGGAACTTGTAACTTCTTTTGGTTGATGTTTGAGTGCATTATCAGTTGCTGTTATCAGTGCCTTTTCTGTACTCCACAGCCTCTGCAGTCATTGTCCCTCGCAGATTCCAAGCTGAAGACTGAGGTCACCATCATTATTAATGCCTTGGGCAGCAATACTTCTCTTACAAAAGTGGATATTAGTGGAAATTCCATGGGAGATATGGGAGCAAAGATGCTGGCAAAAGCCCTACAGATAAACACCAAGCTCCGGTAAGGGGAAACGTATTTGCAGTAAAAAATAGAATGGCTTAATAATACTGAAGTTGTTGGCTTATTCTCAAGTTGTTTTTCTTCACAACCCTTCTAGGTACGGCCCCTTTACAGTGTCTCCATTTGGAAAGATTCTTATCCTTTTTTCTTAAAAAAAACCAACCAAACAAGAGAAGCAAATTGTGTCTGCAAAAACATTTCCACAATTGAAACTGGAGAAAAAATTTAAATTCTAAATTTAAACAGGAAGACCTCTTGTTGGAACAAGAGAGCTCTAAATTTCTTAGAACTATAGAAAAAAAATTACCTTGTTATAGAGCTCTGGATATCATCTAGTCCAACGTCCTTCTCAAAGCAGGGCCAACTTTAAAGCTATACAAGGTTGCTCAGGGCCTTGTCCCGGCAGGTTTTGAAGATCTCCAAGTACAGGGATTCCACAGTGTCTCTCTTAGCCACTGTCTTCTTTTCTGCTCTCTCTTTTCTACTGGGGGCCTTCCCAGCAGAGAAAATTCTGGTACTTGGATGGGAAACTAAAGTAAATTATTCTTTGTCTTCTGGAGTATCAGTTTGTAAGAGAACTAAGAGCATGTGGAATTCAGAATGGGTAGCAGCATGGACCATCCCTCCTTCCCTTCTCCCCTGCCTACAGTGCTGATAGACCTTGGCATTTCTTCTCTGCAACTTCATCTATCCAACGACTTCACTGCTTTTTAGCAGTCTGGCACTGATGGCTTGAGAATGTCACTTTTTTCCTATCCAGCATGTGATTAACAAACAGTAAAACCTTCAATCAGCATGAATCTGGATGGGGACCTCTAAATATGTCACTATCATCAGGAAAGCTAATCCTCACTCCTCCTCTTGTCAGACTGTACAGATGAACCTTCCTCAGTGTATTGTCTGTGTGAAGAGACCATCTTGTGCTTGGGCTCCAAGCATTTGTTCCCTGGAGGATAAGAAATTCCCCAGAACAGTCCTGGCTATTTTGTTCAGAAGCAGGGATCCTGGTCTTTGCATTGCTATGCCCAACTGAATATTAAAAATGTCAAGAAAACACTGGAGAGGTGGCTTAGGTTTATTGAATGTATTAACCTGAAATGACCACACTACCTGAAGAAATAAAGCCTTCACGGCTTTCAGGATGGCAGACTGAAATGTATCACAGTACGCTGAATGTCACAGTTGACATCACGTCACCACAGTCTGTGGTGTGATTACAAACTGAATGATGCAATGGTAACTGGCTCTGCTTAAAATGTTATAAAATCACATTGGGGTAGAAATATAAACATACTTTCCAATGACAAAAATATCCAAGATTTGACCCTAAGCATATCTGATCTTTGCAGTGTGCAGAATCTCTCTTCCTCTCTTCCTTACCTCTATCTTTCCATCTAAAAAACAAAGGCATAATTCTGCAACAGCAGAAGTGTGTCAGTACCTGTGAAACTCTGCCATCTATCTTTTTTTTTAACTTTAACACCAGACATCTTTGGTTTTGTGCCTTTTTTTTAAGAACAGCTACAACTAGTGCTTTTGCACAAGCAAGATTTATCAGCTTGACTGTCTCTTCTGACTACTAATGAGATCTTTGAACATGTGTTTGCAAATTGCCAGGCAGTCTGCTTGAGTGGTCTAAATTGGGGGAGGAGGGGGGGAAGGCTTGATCACTCTTATCACTATTGTGTATTCAAAAGAGCTGCAATTTATGCACCTAACCTAATGGCTTACACTGGCAGCTAGTTACGTTGCATGTGGAATCATAGGAACTGTGTGATGAGCTAGTACAGGACTGAATATACAATAGCCTGCAAATTTTGACCACCAATCAGCATGAATTTTTTAAATACCTTTTTCTATAACTGTAGCCATATAGCCTATGTAGAACAGAAATTGATCATTTACTGCAGTTTTCTTGTTTTTCAGTGTGGGCTTGCAAAGCGACATTTGAACTTTATTTTTGACGCTATTTCTGGAAAAAGCTAGAATTTTATCTCCAAATCTTTCTATTATTGAGCCCAAGCACAAAGTGGTCTCTTCATACAGACCATCTACTGTATTTTAGAAAAGTTATATTTTTATGTTAAAGATGGAAGATACAGTACAGAGTCCCCTTTAAAGAAAGGCATATTGAATTTTGTAGTATCTTTGTCCCTAATTTCTGTCATTTCAAGGTTTTAGCATATAACTAAAGACAGGTTTTTAAAATGTTGCCTTCCATTATACAATTTTGAACATACAGCGCTGTATTGTTTCAATATGCAAAGTTTCAATATAGATGTTTTTGGTGGTTCTTGTTTAACTTTTTTTCTCCTTTCTTCTGCCCCCCCATCTCTCAGAACTGTAATATGGGACAAGAATAATATCACTGCACAGGGCTTCCAGGACATAGCGGTGGCACTGGAAAAGTAAGTTCTCCAGCAACTGAATGACCAATGAAGAAGCCAAAGACTTAGATCCTGAGTCATCTGAGCAGCTGCAGTTCTCACTGTAGTTGATATGATTTGAAGATGCTGAGTGCTCTCAATTTTAAGCATCAGGGAGCTTAATCTAAAGGAAAATGTATGACTTCACATCCATCCTTCAAAAGGATGGGAAACGGCTCTGTGGCTCTTTCATCCATGCTCTGCTATCAGCATTCAGGCCATTGAGTTCTGCTGTTAGCATGAAAATTCAGAATTCAAGAATATTTTCCCTTTTCTTCATTCTCTTGTGTTGACAGCATGCAGAAATACTATTCTAGTCAGTGAATGAAGCTGTATATAATCACAGAAAATTACTGAAGCATGCCTTTGTGGTCTGCCTGTTTTTTTCTTCCCCCAGCAAGTTGAAACTAATAGTGATGATCTCAAGAACTGCAGTTATTCATCATAATCACTGTGGTCTGGGTCATTTTGCTTCCCTGAGCTTACCCAATTGCAGCCGTTACCAGTGATAAATGCTAAATGACCTTCATCTCTCTCCATCTCCATCACATTTCTTTATATGTTATTATTACTTTTCTTAAGAGGGAAAAATTACAAATTTAAATTAAGCAGCAGTTGCAGTTGTTTCACATCATTAAATCCCTCAGAGATGAACAAAAGCTATCTTTTTAGAAGGTGAAGGTAACGTACAGTTGCTAGTTTCTAGACAAGATGTCTTGCAAAACTGTATAACTACTTAGGGGAGCATCTTAACCCTTGGAGGGGTCATGAGGCTAGAACTTACAAAGTTACTTGTTTTATGAAACTGTTGTAGTTTATATACTTGGTTTCAAAATTAATCCAGTTGCACTGATGGGGGAAATTATATAAATGATGTGTAATTAAGCAAATCATGGACTGATTGCATTGATAGTAGTGAATAATAATTTGCAAAGGTTATTTGTCAGCTTGCAGACATTTCTCTTTTAGAGAGCAATAGCATGTACCTTTATGACAAAGTCTGGTAGAAAAGAAAATATGCTTATTTTCTGGTTAGCATCAACTTTACTTTTCTGTTCTGAAGTGCTTGGATAAGTAAATAGAAAGGAGGGGGAAACCCTAAGGCAAAACGCAAATCATCTAAGCAGAAAAAAAAAATGCTACAGATAATTGTGTGACATTGTACTTTGTTGAGGTGACATCTCATTTATTTACCTTGGAAGCTGAGGTCATTTTATGTCTCTAACATTTTAAAATTGTTAAAACCATTGATAATATCACAAACTAAGCCACAAGCAACAAGGGTTTAAACTTGCAAGAGATGGACTGTCAATATTGGCTGAAAACAATTAGCCTTTAAACAATCCATCTCAAAGACATGTTGAGAACATCTCACACCATATGTTTCCTAAAAATACATGAAACCATCAATATACCATAGGAAAGTTGCTCAAAATGGAGTGAAATATATTGAAGATGCCTGAGGGTATGTGTGTTGTGTGTGTTTTGATTTTGTTCTTTAGAAAAATAGTCATATAGTAAACCACAAAAAAGAAGAAAGCTAGGCTTTTGTAGTATGATGAGGAGGCTGAGGAGAATTGGGAGGGATTGTAACAGACTTTAAAACAGGCTGAAGTAATCTGGAAATTGACAATTTCAATTGAGTCAATTCCATCATATCTCAGCAGATGGACAAAGCTACGGAAATACTTTGCAAACAAGTAAGTAAAATGCAGGGAGCAATTGTTTGCATAAAGCAACATGGAGATGCTACACTTGTTTTGTCAGTTTTTATTAAAAATTTAGCAAGNATTAAAAAATATTTTTCTCTTATTTTTCTTTAGGAATTATACTTTGAGATTCATGCCTATACCGATGAATGATGCTTCCCAAGCGCTCAAAACAAACCCTGAGAAAACAGAAGAGGCACTGCAAAAGGTATTGCATATACCACCAACATACAGAAATAAAACCACTAAAAATGAAGTAGTAATTTTAAGTGGCTCTGATTTCATGGTTGGCTGAGTAAGAATTCTAGGCTAGAATCATTGATTGTTTGATTTGCATGGACATATACGTGGTAATCAAGTGCTGCAAGAGCATGTAACGCTTTTTATTCCAAGGAATGGTTGGAGTGAAGGATGATGGAATGCAATGGTGTAGTATCAAAAAGTCATAACTAAGTAAGTGCAAGCTAGGCCTTGTATTGCTGTATGCATAACTATGGAAGGGAGAGTTAGAAACTGCCACATTTGTTACATATGTGCTTGTGTGTATTTCCATGTGCATAGAATTACTGGTATGTGTTTTTTATTTTGGCATAAAAAGTGCAGTCAGCACTGTACAAGACAAAGGATGCTCTTTAATGTGCGGGAGGATAAAAACACTTAGTGCCTGTGTTTTATATTGCATATATAAAATTCACACACTATGTTGCCCTAAATAAACAACTGCACCCATATGTTCTTTTGGATGAAGAGGTGTTGACAGTATCTGTAGCTGTTCCACTTGCATGAGTTCTAAAACACCTAGCTGAGTTTTAATATAGTAAATCTTGCGAGCTCCAAATAAGCCTCCTGCTCAATCAGAAAGCATACAGTTCACATCTCTTTAATGAGTAATTTTCCTTCAGCCAGGGTAAGGTCATAAAAACCTTATAACTAGTTCTTACAGATTAAAAGTGATTAAAAAGCAAATGTCTATGATCCTTACTAGTAAAGAAATTTTCAGTAAAGTGATTCTCACAGGGAAAAGTGCTGGTAGTTAGTGCCTTTTTCTTTGATGCATGAAAAAGTGCTTTAAAAAATCTGAATCATGGGGGATGGACATATTTCTTACATCTTGTTTAATATAATTGTAGATAGGTTCGTATCTAGCATCTCTGAAAAACTATTGTGAAGCTTCTGGCCACAGGGATTTAAATTCTATGTGTTAATTAGGCATTATGTACAAAGATAATTTTCTTTTATTAATTTCATAGCTGCTAAAACTGTTTGGCCCTGAGTTTGTTTTAACATGTGTGGTTCAGGCTTTCTTTACACAACATGAGGAAGTTCACTCCAAAAAACGGTAACAGTCTCTGGTGCTGTGAATGCAGCTAATTCCATGCACACAGGAATGCCTGCCCGCATGGACTGAGCTGTCATGCCTGGTGCTGGGACATCTGAACTGACTGATGTTTCAGGAGAGTCCGTAAGCTTCAGCACAGCTTGAGTACAATGAGAGTGCTTCTGGCCCTGGTCCAGCACCAGATGGACATAGCTAACCTCCCAAGCTCCGGTATCTTTGCAGCACGCTTTACGTACAATGTGGGCAGACTGGATAAATCCTGCATTACTGTGGGGTATGGTCAGACTGTTCCAGTTCTTGCTGCTGATGCAGGTTTAGAGGTGACCATCAGTCCCTATTAGTCCCTACTTCACAACCTGCTGGCCACTCCACCCATGCTTTTCCCCTCTTTTCCTTTCAGACCAGATCCATTACCTTTGTTGAACCTTAAACAGTTTGCTAGTAGGGTTTTTTGACTTGACTAAGTTTGATAGAGCCAGATTAGTGGGTTGTGTGCCATTAAGCTGGCTGACGGTAGGTGTTTACTGCTGGTGACAGCTGTAGTGGGCTGTGACCAGCAGCTGTGGGTGGGAATCACNAATTATTAAATAGTAAATTTTTAAAACTCAGTTTCTTAGTCGCTATCTATCTGTTACTGAGTATTTCCATTTAGACTTAGATCTGATAGAATTGCCAGCAGGCACTGACACTCCCTGTTCTGTTTTGATATAGGAAAAAGTAATCCAACCTTGTGTGCAAAGGTACAGAGGACAGCTAGGCCTTCAATTGACAGCCACTAGGCATTGGCCACTTAAATGCATTTTTTTTCAAAATCTCCACCTCTGTCTAGTTGCAAAGAAGAATTAGCAGCAAAAAGGAGCATGCATGCCTCCAGTTAGTCCACTTACAAACGTGAAAAATACATTCTTAGTACCTTCCACGGACAAACTAGATGCATCTTATTTCTCCCTATTTATTTCCCTATTCCCTATTATCTTCTCTATTTATGAAATTTATTCTTCATAAAGAGTTACAGTAATTAGGTTAACTTTTACTATTAAAAAATATTTTTCTCTTATTTTTCTTTAGGAATTATACTTTGAGATTCATGCCTATACCGATGAATGATGCTTCCCAAGCGCTCAAAACAAACCCTGAGAAAACAGAAGAGGCACTGCAAAAGGTATTGCATATACCACCAACATACAGAAATAAAACCACTAAAAATGAAGTAATAATTTTAAGTGGCTCTGATTTCATGGTTGGCTGAGTAAGAATTCTAGGCTAGAATCATTGATTGTTTGATTTGCATGGACATATACGTGGTAATCAAGTGCTGCAAGAGCATGTAACGCTTTTTATTCCAAGGAATGGTTGGAGTGAAGGATGATGGAATGCAATGGTGTAGTATCAAAAAGTCATAACTAAGTAAGTGCAAGCTAGGCCTTGTATTGCTGTATGCATAACTATGGAAGGGAGAGTTAGAAACTGCCACATTTGTTACATATGTGCTTGTGTGTATTTCCATGTGCATAGAATTACTGGTATGTGTTTTTTATTTTGGCATAAAAAGTGCAGTCAGCACTGTACAAGACAAAGGATGCTCTTTAATGTGCGGGAGGATAAAAACACTTAGTGCCTGTGTTTTATATTGCATATATAAAATTCACACACTATGTTGCCCTAAATAAACAACTGCACCCATATGTTCTTTTGGATGAAGAGGTGTTGACAGTATCTGTAGCTGTTCCACTTGCATGAGTTCTAAAACACCTAGCTGAGTTTTAATATAGTAAATCTTGCGAGCTCCAAATAAGCCTCCTGCTCAATCAGAAAGCATACAGTTCACATCTCTTTAATGAGTAATTTTCCTTCAGCCAGGGTAAGGTCATAAAAACCTTATAACTAGTTCTTACAGATTAAAAGTGATTAAAAAGCAAATGTCTATGATCCTTACTAGTAAAGAAATTTTCAGTAAAGTGATTCTCACAGGGAAAAGTGCTGGTAGTTAGTGCCTTTTTCTTTGATGCATGAAAAAGTGCTTTAAAAAATCTGAATCATGGGGGATGGACATATTTCTTACATCTTGTTTAATATAATTGTAGATAGGTTCGTATCTAGCATCTCTGAAAAACTATTGTGAAGCTTCTGGCCACAGGGATTTAAATTCTATGTGTTAATTAGGCATTATGTACAAAGATAATTTTCTTTTATTAATTTCATAGCTGCTAAAACTGTTTGGCCCTGAGTTTGTTTTAACATGTGTGGTTCAGGCTTTCTTTACACAACATGAGGAAGTTCACTCCAAAAAACGGTAACAGTCTCTGGTGCTGTGAATGCAGCTAATTCCATGCACACAGGAATGCCTGCCCGCATGGACTGAGCTGTCATGCCTGGTGCTGGGACATCTGAACTGACTGATGTTTCAGGAGAGTCCGTAAGCTTCAGCACAGCTTGAGTACAATGAGAGTGCTTCTGGCCCTGGTCCAGCACCAGATGGACATAGCTAACCTCCCAAGCTCCGGTATCTTTGCAGCACGCTTTACGTACAATGTGGGCAGACTGGATAAATCCTGCATTACTGTGGGGTATGGTCAGACTGTTCCAGTTCTTGCTGCTGATGCAGGTTTAGAGGTGACCATCAGTCCCTATTAGTCCCTACTTCACAACCTGCTGGCCACTCCACCCATGCTTTTCCCCTCTTTTCCTTTCAGACCAGATCCATTACCTTTGTTGAACCTTAAACAGTTTGCTAGTAGGGTTTTTTGACTTGACTAAGTTTGATAGAGCCAGATTAGTGGGTTGTGTGCCATTAAGCTGGCTGACGGTAGGTGTTTACTGCTGGTGACAGCTGTAGTGGGCTGTGACCAGCAGCTGTGGGTGGGAATCACTTGTCTTTGAAGAGCACTTATGTACTGCTTAGCCTTAAGTAACTTTTGAACTGAGGCTCCTGTATCAGTTAGGCACTTTTAGATATTTTATCTTCTCTTCAGACCATACTGCTACTTAAATCTGTGTCTTTACAGCGGGCCAAATGCATCTAAAAGAAATGAATCAACTGTCTTGTGTCATCATGGTCTCTATGACAACACTTTGTGGATAGAGTCCCTTCAAATATTTCTCAAACCTGGATCTACTCCTTTGTCAGTGTAACTTACTCAATTGTTCGAAATAGAAGACTAATTCAGAAAACACTGGCAAAAGGACAGTAATGATGTTTCACTAGCCTGTGAGTGAATGAATATTTGCCAATGTGATTATTAAGCATTGAGACGCACAGAATAAGGTTTGCAGATAACAAACAAATACTTTGGCAGTTTTTCCTGTCAGTCCCCATTTCTGATACAGCAGCAAAATTGAAAGCAAATTACAATGTGAAGAGTCAAATCAGTTTCCTAATCTGGCTTTATTTTTTAGATAGAAAACTACTTGCTTCGTAATCACGAGACCAGAAAGTACCTACAGGAGCAAGCGTACCGGCTGCAGCAAGGCATTGTCACTAGTACCACTCAGCAGGTGAGAACTTGTTCCTTACTGGTACTTTTTGGTGTCTAAAACCTGCCTGGGAACAGAGTTCTCTCGTTCTGTCAGAGTAGCTTAAAGCAAGATGTGCCTCGTGGGTGATACTTCATTTCCCAAGAAATAATAATCATCAATGATAATATTTTTGGAAGGAAAAAAAGCTTTTGTGAGAGGGAGGTCTTATGTATAGTAGTACTGTGTAGAGAAAGACCCGAGCTATTTCTGAGTGAACTACTGTTGGAACCCGGAACAGTTTAGTTCATTCGTGCTCAGGAGTCTGACTTTTCAGCAGGCTCTCATCAGTGTGACAAGCATTCTCATAAGGCTGTGCCAATTCTGGTGTCTGAGTCAGTTCCAGTTTCTCTGCCTAGCACTGAGCAACCATGTAAACATGCCTTTAGGTACCACCAGAGCAAATAGCCTTAGAGAGTAAGTCATCATCTACTTCAGAACTGTGGGTATCATGGGAAGCTTTACTTAGGGGGAGGGAGCAAAGGAAGATAGACGTCTTCCATGCTTTTTATAGTCCGGAGAGTTGAAAAGCCTTACTGTCTAACACAGCCCAAAATATTGCTTGAAGCTGGAAAGCTTTTGTGTTTTGTCAACCACTACCAGGTTTCCTAAATGCCACATGTTGTTCTATTGTTTTTTTTTTCCTTTCTCTTGAGAGGACTAAAAGCATTTTCTGTGGTAGCTTACTGTTCTCTCTGTTCTAGTGCATTTCTTGCCAGTACCCCTCAGGGCACCACTGAAGCAAGGTGGTGTGAGCAGAATAAAACTTGTTATGGCCTTTATTTTAAATTTACTTCCATGTTTGTTTGCACAAGTTGTGTTCCCATGCAAATGGGAGACTCCAGCAAACAGGAGAGAAATATCTGTTTCGCTTTTCAACCGAGTCAATGAAATTTCTCTCTGTTCTCTGCATTTTTTTGTTTTGGTGAATCTTAATTCAAAGTGCCCTTTTTCTACCTGTGTTATTAAAATTTAATGGGACAGAGTTTTGTTACTAGAACCTGAAATTATACTCTAACCTCTCGACAGAGAAAATGGTATGTGGAGATGTACTGCTACTAAAAACTGCAAGAGCAGCATCACTTTATTTTATTTTAGTAATTTATCTGTTCCAATGCCACCTTTTTTTTCCCAAGTTAGTAATCTCCATATGAATTAAGTTTAGATCTTTTTATAGCTTGGTGGTTTTAGTAGTGCTTTTCTCCAACAATCACGCACACATCAGGTTTCAGTAAACGTAATTTATTGTTATTTTGAAAGTAGAGTAAAATTACTCATTTCTACATTAAATTGTGTACAATAAGGATGGATTTTAAAAACAGCTTTAAAAGAGAGCTGGAAAAGATTCTCTAGTTAGTATGGTGGAATTGCATTATTATTCCCAGTGGTTTGTTTTTTTTTTTTTTTGTAGTCCAGATGTCCCAGTGAGACTTTCCACTGTCTAATAATTAATTATCTTTTTGTACTTATACAAAAAACCACCCAAAACCCTTTGAAGAGGGAGAGTCATGCGCAGCAGAAAAGGAGCATGCTGTGAAATTATTTCAGTTCTCGTTGCTAATGATATAAGATGCTAGAACTCTAGACTTTATATGATGATGACACATGCACTCATATGTTGCTTCAAAATGTCAAATAACCAGTTCTAATGAACGCTATGTGGGCTGATAAAGACTTTTAACTACTATATCTCCCTGCCCTGTATATCTTAATCAAAACTGACTATGTGTCAGGCATTCTTATTGGTTTGTCTTGTAAGGATACAGATATACCACCTGCCCTGTATTTGCAGCATGTTGAATGAATTGTGTTGCAGATGCAGATTAAGTTTAATTTATCCCACTGTGGAAGGTCTGATGGAAACTTCTGCTTTCGTAGTTACAACTCATTTGCAACTAGCAATATTTACATTTTGAAAGAATGTCCCAGAAGCCTGCTCAATTGCATTTTGCTTAGACAGGAGAAATCTCTATTGGTGTTGCTTGAATGGATAGTGACAGAGCTTTCTTTTACTGTCTGAACTTCTTAACAATTCAGGGGCCTTCAGAGCTAAGTGTTAGAAGGTTATTTTCGGTACTAAACTTGCTCCAAAAAACAGAAAAACACTTGAACTGGATAACTTGTTGATTATTTGTAGTTATCCTGGAGGTAACTGTGGCGGAAATATTCCAAAACATTGATTTTTTTTAATGGTAAAGTTTTATTTATTTTTCCAATGTTTAGGTGTGTCTTTATGAGGTATAATGCTTTCCTTCAGTAGCATTGATATACCTCCAAGCTCTGATTATGCGTTTCCAGATTGTTACATTGTCACTACAAATCTCATCATGCTGCTATTGATTTGCTACCTGGATTGAATTCAGTTTGCGTTTGACCAACATTCTGATGTTTTATCTTTTCTATTTCTTTTGTTCAAGTAGATGATTGACAGAATATGTGTAAAAGTGCAAGATCATCTCAACTCTTTAAGAAACTGTGGTGTGGATGCTGTACAGGAAGATGTCAAGTCTGCAGAACGGCTTATGCGGGATGCTAAGAACTCCAAAACAGTAAGCCTTTCCCAGCATACTGGTAGTACTGAGAGCAGTTCAGTGTGTGCTTGCAGCTTTTCTCTTTTTGGGGAGTTAAAATAACCATGTGTAACAAAGGAGTATTTTCTTCACATAATCAGCTGTAGGTAGTATTTAAAGTGACAAAATAATTCTAATTTATAAAGATTTAGCAGAGAGATTTCCTCCCATTTGCCCGGATTTGAAGACAGGCAGTGATGAGCCTGCTTTCTGAAGATATTCTTTCTGTCTTACAGCTCTTACCAAATCTGTATCACCTTGGTGGAGCTTCTTGGGCAGGAGCGAATGGTTCACTTTCCAATCCAATCCAAGAGACACTTGAATCCATGGCTGGAGAAGTCACAAGGGTTGTGGATGAGCAACTTAAGGTCTGTGGATATAGATGTATTACCATCTCTCACATGCAGAAATAACTAAATCTGAGATCTTCTGTTGCTAAATGCAAATGAGCCACACTTCTTTTTGTTTGTTTGTCTTTTACTTCTCAGTATATTTGTACGTAAGCTAGCTTTTCATTATTAGTTTCTTATAACTTTCTTATAACATCTGGATACTTGCCCGGTTGGAATGAAAAAAATTGCTTTAGTGTTTGCAGTGGGCAGAAGGAACATACACTGTTTATTATCATCTTATTTTATCTTCTAGAAGGGGAAGACTTATCAGTTGCTCCTTAGGCCCCTAATAAAGGAATCTCTCAAGGACCCTAAAAAGTCTCATGCCCTGGAGACAAGTAGTCACTAGTTAAGATATACCACTGGAATGAAAGGTTCTTTTCTGTGGACTCCCTTGCAGAATTTTTTTCCCAGTGACCATTTTTGAACCTAGTGTGGAATTTGCACTTTAACTGTTTGGTTTGGATAACTTGTATGTATTGAAAGAATTAGTACAGGCAGCTTTACAGGAAATCTTTTCACAAGTTGCCTGTCAAACCTCAGTTCTTGAAATAGATGTCATTGATCTGTAAATATTCTCACCTGTGGGTTCAGGCAGCTTTTGCTCAGAAACTTCTACCTTCAATTATGTTAGAACTTACTGTAAAACAAGGAAGGAAGTGTCATCCATACAGCATGTGCAAAGGTATCAGTCCAGGAAGAAGTAAAGGTGGGGAAACTTTGGGATCTGTATGGAAGCTGATGACTTTAAGAATATGGTTCTGAGGCAATTCAGATCAACTTAAGTTTTGGACTAAGCTACCTTGCCTGTGTTTTGCTATATTTAAACTTAGGAAAGAATCTGAAAGTGAAGGTTGAGCTTTCAGTTGAAACAACATGAAAATGCTTCAGTCAGTGGGAACATAATGAAGAACAGTAATAATATCACATTACTAATTACTTTTTCGAAATTAAAAAGTTAATGAGGAGGAAAATGGTGCTGAATTTTTAGTGTTTTCCTCCCTTTTCCCATTATATGAAATAAGGTGATTCTTTATCACTTTTTTGATTTCTGCAGACATGAAAGTGATTTATCCACAAGATTCTTCCCAGTGGAGCTTCTAGGCTATTATTGGGATTGGAATAATCAGGTCAGCCCGTCATGCAGGGCTCATGCACTTAAAAAAATCCTGTACATTTTGGAGAGTCTTATAGAAGGGGGGAATAAAAAGCCTCTTCAGCATCTGGAATGTTATTTATAGTTCCTGGCATAAGATTGAGATAATGGGTCTTTCATTTATGCTTTTCGACATTTACAGCAAAAAGCACTTTAGTTCAACCATTCTAACTTTTACATTTACTTTTGATTTGTGTGGCATTAAAGTTTAAGTGCCTTACAAGAAACTGTAAAGTCATAATACTCTTTGTGTATTGTAACACTCATTATTTTTATTAATTTTACACTCAAGGTTTTCTTTTAAGTTCTGTGGTGGTGTACTTTGCATGGAGGAGAGAATGTTGAATATGGATTAGGATTTTTTTTTTTCCCCAGTTGTTTGGGTCAATTCAGAACATCATATGCAGTTTATTATTTGTGAAGATAGATAAGGGAGCTCACATAAGTACAGTTCTTTTTGTAATTGTTGGGGGAAAAACATCCTATGTGCTGTAAGTGGAGTTTTGATTTTTAGCTTCCATAGCAACCAGAGCCTGATTCTAGAAAGCGGTGTTTGGAAATTGGGTAAAGTCAATGAATGCTCTTCAGGCAAATACGAGATTTTTTTTTTTTTTTAACCTCAAAGAAGGGAAGGGCGGTGAAGGAAGAAGTTAGGATAAGGAAAAGCAACATCTTGGAGTGAGTTGAGTTGGCCAAAGGAGAAATTATAGCAACTCCCTTGTATTTCTCTTCTCCTGCTAGTGTCACTGTGGACACACAGAACCCAAAGATGCTTTATTTGGTCAGCAGAGGCCCAAGGGAAAATCGTAGGCAAGACAAATGGTGTTTAAGCAAGAGAAGATTGTTTTGTAAGGACAGGTGTGCTTTAACTATTCCTCCTAGATTCCATCCTAGTGCAAAGGGTTTGTTGGCTCCATCACCTGTTCCATTTTTTCTTTAGATATCATCATCCTCCAGTCCTTTTACTTACTATATCTTTGTCCTGAATGTTAAGAGTCATTATGGGCTGTCCTGTGGGCAGGACTTCATTCTCTGATTTCTGCATGCCTGCTGGCTGACACTTGTGCCCTTGTGACTGAAATGTTTGCCCCTCCACAGTGAATATTGGCAGCTGTGAGTTTCCATCACTGAAAATTTTTGGGATGGAAGTAGGGGGCGGGGAAAGGTTTCTGTAGATATGATAAGTCATGTGAAATCAACAGTTGAAATCCACCATTGAAGAAATTAGGTTCAGTTGTGCACTTAAAGAAGAGACCCAAACTCTATTTAACTTTTAAATTGCACATTTTCTGGGCATTTTGAGTAAAAATTAATTTTGAAATTTTCAGGTAAGGTTTTTAATCTTTCTTCCTGCTTCCCACTGACACCTTCACACAGCATTTCTTCACATGATCTATTTTGAAAGACCATGCCTAGACTGCAATTGTAATTCAACATAGCAAGCCTTTATAACTTTATGATTGTGATCCATCGGTAACTCTTGGGAGGCTGAGTGTGATTATTCAAGGTAGACTACAGAGTTGCACCAGTGAGTAAATGCTATGGGGAAAAAATGGATGTGTCAGAAATTCTCATTAGTAGTTTACCTGGCTCAGTTGTCTCTACCATTAAAGTTCTTCATCTTCCATATGGATATGGTCACAGGGGCTTGAAAGGCCCTTCATTAGTGTTACGGCTCCAGAATCTGTTTGGGGATTGAAGGAGAGAGTGCAGGAGGAGTCCTTAAAGTGCAGAGAGCTTGGGAACCCAGAAACAAGCTCCATATTAGCTATAACAGCAGTTGTCCCTTATACCTGTAAATCAAATGTTGTAAAGGTCAGACTTCCCTGTATGCTGTGGCTGCTTCATGCTGCTGTGTTGTCCTTGTGAATCTACACTTAAAAATCAGTCAGTTAAGAGCTACAGACTGAAAGATGCTGCTTTGAATCATTAAAATTATTAGGCAGTAATGGCAGTTTTGGTTCTTACTCAGTATCTACATATGAAAATTGCCAGTTATGGTAGGGCTAAGCAAAGAGAAGAAAGCTCCGATAAGATGGAGTTCAGCCTGAGGTCACTTACCTGTGGCGTGAGATTGAGAACAAAAAAGAAATCACCTGAGTTTTCAAGGGGTGCAGTTCATTATTTTTGTACAATTTAGAAGCACCTAGGTTAGAGCTAGGCTTACCTACTATACCATTCCAATGAAACCATGATTTTGTTTCTCTTTTTATTTGTAAGTACCTTTTTCTGGTTGGTTATCAACCTTCAGTCTTACTGGAGACAACTTGGCCCATTTCAGTAAACTGGGCTCTGTCCTGTTACTCTCTTCTTTTGACCTTCCTTTGGATTTTAGAAAAACTGCTCAAAAACTGCACATGACATAGCATGTGTTGAAAAATCTGATGTCTTCTAATAGTTTCTGCTTGTCCCACTTGTTTAGAGGATTCAAAGTTGGGGGAAATGGGTCTTGCACGTACACTGAAGCGTGAACCAAGGACAGTACCTTTATTCTCCCTGCCGCTTTGGAAGCACTGTAGCCCAAGGAGACCCCACGGTCACTGGAGTGCAGCAGCGTGTCAGCTTCAGCGTGCAGAGGGACCAGCTACTGGAGATAACCATCCTCTTACTCATCTTTCTAAGTAGCACTTCATGCTGGGAATGGACACAGAGAGTTTGTTTTCAAATCTCATGCTGATGAGCCTTGATCTCTTGCAATCTCTGAAACAAGTTATTTGATGGGAAATTAATTGATGGTTGAACAGCTTTCTGAAGATACGCAGAATAGATTTCCTGAGTTGCTGGGACTGGAGAGATGGAGTCAGGTGGATATAGGAGAGAATTTGAACAAAGAACAATTTCCAGTCTTGTCAGAAAATACTGCTTTGTGTTTATAAATAAGTCTGGTTTATTGTATTTTATTGTACATAGGGTACATATCAGCATGTAGATAAAACAGTATGAATTTAAAATTTAGTTTTCCAGATGACCAGTTGATTGTTTTATACCTATAGGTATAAAAGCTGGGGGTTTATACCTATATACCTTTTTGGATACAAAAATTGAAAGCAATCAGAGGAAAGATGTTTCAGTGATATAGGGCACTAGTAGTGTTTCTGTGTCTCATCCTGATCCCTATGTGTGTACATTAGAGCTTTCCTGCACTTTGTGACACAAGTTCATACATGGATGATTATGTGAGGGACTGTGAGCCCTCACCTGCGCCTGTAGTGAGGGCTCTTTAGCCTTCTGGTCAGAGCTGGGGTTTGGAAAAGAAACCAGTAGGTGGATAAAACGGGATTTAAACCAGAATTACCTTTTCTCACAGGCACAGATAGGAGATAAATCTAATGCAATTGAAAGGGGCTTCATAACATAACTTCATAGCTTTGAGGTATATATGAAAGATTTTTCTAAGAGAAAATCTAAGAGGGAAGAAGTTGACTTTATACCATCAGCACAAGAGACCTTATATTAAGAAAAAGAAAGTTGAGGGAGTTGGGGGGTTGTACGTGGAGCGTGTATGGTTGTCTTCTGTCCTGGTTTGGGGGTTTGATCAGTCATTAAAAAGGAATAAAAATTGTTGACTGCACCTAAGGTTCATTGTGGACTTCCATGTATGTAAATGAGATCCATATAGTAAAGGCTTGTATGCCCACTGCAAATCATACTTGTAGCTACTTCTTAATATTTGGCTAGTATATTCCAGCCCTGTACAGCATGCCAAGTTCTCATGAATCTCTTTTCTTCATATACTGCCTCTTACAAGTTGGCTGGTCGAGCATCGACGAAAATTGCTGATTCAGGGCACAGTTTAGAGGGAAGGCAGCTGCAGCAGAACATCCAATGCTTCTGCAGCCTGTAGAGGCAGCAGTGGTGGGAGCACAAAGGGAAGCTTATTTATTGTTCTGACAGTTAAACACACAGACATGTAAATGTTTCACATTTGAAAAGGCAAACAAGTACAGCTGTGGGTCATTTTCAAAACAAGTACGTTGTTCCTCCTTAGCTTTGTTTTGTAAAATGCCTTTTATATTGCAGCTAGATTGCAAAATGGATTGGAAATGAGGAAGAAAAATGGTGAAAATTGCAAGTCTAAAAGTGCCATAGTGCTATGCACCAGAATAATGCTGTGATCTTCCAGCTAATGAAAATCTCAATATCTGATGTTAGCTTTTGCTTACTGTGCTGCAGACACTCCTTGAATCTATGGTGGATGCAGCAGAAAACCTTTGCCCAAATGTAATGAAGAAAGCTCACATCCGTGAAGATCTGATTGAGGCTAGCACTGAGAAGATTTCCATCCCACGCACTTTTGTGAAAAATGTCCTCTTGGAGCAATCTGGAATTGATATCCTCAATAAAATTAGGTACTTTAAAAGACTAATCTAACAAAATTGGTTATAGAATTTGGATTTTGGGTTGCGTGTATGTATGTTTGCGTAGTAGAAGATTCTTGGAATACTTTTGTGAGTCACAAGAAACTATATTAAGGCATGCAAAAAGCAGGAAATTGTCCTACAGGTCTGGTGAACTTAGTTCAGGAGATTCAAATAGTTGGAATCTCCAGGGATGTTAACTTGATCATTAATGCATGTGCTTCTGTTTTACTTAGTAAGAGTTTTGGTTTATGGTACACAAATAACATTTTCATGACTGATATGTTTTTTTAAACCTATTTATATTCTCAGGTAACACTGAATTACTGTAATAGAAGGAAATTGCACTTACTTGCTTTGAGAGTTAACAGTGCTTTCTCTGTTGCTGCATTTGGTCTTGTCTTGTAGCTGTAGCAATTACTTTAAAACTTTTTGTTTGTGCACAGCAGACAGACATACTTAAAAAATGGAAACTTGGATATTCAAACCACAAACCTGGAGCAGAAATAGTTACCCTAAACAACTCTTAGTTTGCTCTTTAAAAAAAGGAGAAAAAAAAGAGCCTTTTACCTGACCTTTTACTGCATCCTTTTTTTCATATTAAATATATACCAGAGAATATATTTATGCAGTATAATGTGGTTGACCTGTACTTAAACCTTTGCAGTTGCCATCATTTGGCTAAGGAATCCCTTCTGCTTGATGGAAAAGCATGTCATTTTGCATTGTGATGATAATATATTTGCAGAAGAAGAAAACAGTAAGACTTAGAAATTAGTTTTGCAGAGTGCAGCAAGATTGGCAGGAAAAGATGTTAAAGACTTTAGCTGTGCCTTCAGAGTGTTTAAAATGGTTCAGGGAAGTGAGTTTTCTTCACTTCAGTCCTATAGTCCTGTCAAACAAATCTTGACCCTGAGACAATAATAGTGCCCCTTCCCCATTCCACCTGTAGAAGCTGCAACTGTCAGTGGGGTGAGGGTGCCACACTGTCACCCTTCCCGCCTTATATTACTTGAAATTAGTATGTAGGTAACTGAGGGAAATCCCTTCACTCTCATTCTTTTCCCACCGTGGCTTGGCCACCATTCTAGGTCCCTGTGAATTGCATTGCTTTTCCAAGGAGTTTCTTACCTCTTTCCCCAGGTTTTCTGCAGCAGTAGTGCTAGCCCCAGATAGGCGTAGCTTTGTTAATCCAATGCAACTCAGTCCACACATAAAAACTTTAAAACAAAGTCATGCTACTTGCTGGCGAGTGTCAGTTGAAGCAGTTGGCCTTGAAACCGTAGAGGTAGAAGAAACGGAGCTTCGGGCTGCAGCTCAGGCGTACGTGCTTGTCAGCTGCAAATCAGCTGCCCTCTGCAGACTGAGCCTTTCATACTGTGGCCAAAGACAGGACCCCAAGGGAGCAATTCAAGGTACACATTTCCTTGATAGGAAGTTACCAGCGAAACCTCATTTCAGTGTACAGGGTGTGTTGGTGTTCCACATACGTCTGTGTAATGGGAATGGCTGACATGAAGTTCTTGAGACAGAAAGTGGTTACCTAGAGCGAAAAGAGGAATCAAAGTTGTGATGGCAAAGATTGGAGAACCAGCACTGTACAGTTGTTCTTCAACTGGCAGACAAATACAAAAAGGAGTTGAGGAAATGAGTGGATTGTAGTTGTTCCATAAAGTAGTGTTAAACAGGCAGCACTGTCCTAGTCCCATTCACCTGAGATTCGTATTTCTCTGACTTCAGTGGCAGAGTGTTTCTTACTGAGTTTCATATGTGGTTTTTATTCGGCTCTCTTACCCAGATGTTTTCATTTCAGCTCTTAGAAAAATGTTAGAAGCAGGTTAAATATGGTACAGAGACTCTTGTGTTTATTGTGTGATTCATGAGTTTATTTCTGAAACCTGCAGTCATGTATCCTGACAGCCTCTAATGTTTTACTTCAAATAAAGTGGCAGCACCGTGGATAATCATTGTACTGTTGAATGTGTAATAAAGACAAAATTCTCCTGCATGAATTAAAAATTTCTCTATCTCATTTTTAATCCTCACACAGTGAAGTAAAGCTGACAGTGGCTTCTTTTCTGTCTGACCGAGTTGTAGATGAAATCCTGGATGCACTTTCCCATTGCCATCACAAACTGGTGAGTATTTGCATGGTTGATATTTGAATATGTGGGGTATCTTAACAATGCCATTTACATTCATAGCTTGTTCAGTTTCTCCTTAGCACAGCTCTATTTGGAAATTGGTCTTATTTTCATTGGCATCACTGACATATTTTGAAATAATGATCATGGGACTTTTGCCTCTTTGCTGTAAAGGAAGATATAACATTAGAAGAGGCTGCATTATATATTTGTCCTATTATCTTTTGCACTATCGTCAGATCTAAAACTAAAAATGCCATCAGAAGCAACATTGAGTCATTAGTTAAGAAGAGTGCCAGTACTTGTCCTGGTGAGATAATAAGGGTCGGTTGCTCGTGAAATGAGAGGTAAAATTTTGTTCTTTAGAGGAGGGACTGCTGAGACCTTGTTCCCTGAATGAGTATATCTTGAGGCTACCTCAGAAATGTAGGTATCGAGTTTGAAGAGAAAGGAGTAGAAATGTAGGTAAGTGTTTCAGATAACACTGTCATTTGAAGGTGCTGACCTGTCAGGAGGCACAGTTATTTATTTATAAAGGTACTTGCTTCATCAGGAGTAGAAGAAATAAACAACTCTGTATCCACAGAAAAACATTTTTATTTCTAAATGCAATGGACTTCTGTAAGGAGAATCCAGTACTTATTTTTAAAGAAGCCAGTGGGTGGTCATTCTCCTGATTGAAATTGCTCTTCATTTCTAATTGAAATTTCTCTGGCTTCAGCTTGCAGTCATGAATTTTTTCAGCTGCTTTTCCCCACAAGATAAAGGAACCATATATATTTCTCTTTATTCCCTCTCTGCGAAAGTTCTCATACGTAGGAAACAAACCACTCTTCCCTGCCTCTCCTTTTTTCTTTTTTCTCCCCTTTTTTCTTTTTTCTCCCCTTTTTTCTTTTTTCTCCCCTTTTTTCTTTTTTCTCCCCTTTTTTCTTTTTTCTCCCCTTTTTTCTTTTTTCTCCTTTTTTCTTTTTTCTTTTTTTCCCCCTTTTTTTTTTTTTCTCCCCTTTTTTTTTTTTTCTCCTTTTTTTTCTTTTTTCTCCTTTTTTCTTTTTTCTTCCCCCCCCCCCCTCTCTCCCGCTCTCCCCCTTTTTTTCCTTTTTTTCTTCAATAAATTAAAAGACTGGGTTATTTGAGGGTGCGTCTTCATGATACAGAGCAGCATTGTGTAAAGATACAACCTGAGCATCAGCTTGCTGTGTGAGTGGCCACATTAATTAGCTCCAGTTGGTCCTGGAGCAGGCTCAGCTGGCATAAGCAGTGGGCTGTCTCTGTCCAGTGGTATTGCACAACTTGGACTTACCCCGACTCTTGCACAGTAAGTCATTTTCTCCAGTCTTTGAGTCACTTGAGTAACAATGCTCTGCACTTTCTCCAGCTGTTTTAAAAGCTTCTTTTAAAATTATGGTCCCCAGAACCAGACAGACTATCCCAGTGTTTTAACCAACACCATATATAGGAATGGAATTGTTTTTCTCCTGATATTCTTTACTCCTCGTATTTACATAGCCAAGGAGATAAGAATTCATTTCTTTTGTCAGAGTTTCAGTGGTAGCTCATTTTCAGGACTGGGTTTGCTAGATCTCACTCCCAGTAATGGCTTCTGGACGCTTGACACTTGCTGCCTTTCAGGATTGTGTCCATAGCTAATTGTCAGTGCTCTTAGTTCCTAAGATTGTCTGTACATTTGATTTGAGTTGATTTACTTTGTGATCCATTTTGGCATGCGTTAGGAACATGTCCCTTTTGCTGTTTAACTCTCCTATGCTTCTGTTAGCTGCAGATTATTCCAGATAGTATAGCACTGATGAAAACATTGAAGAGTGCCGATCTCAAAAATGCTGGTAGAGGAACTCCTGTCTAATTTGTCAATGTTAATCTTCAACTGACAGCTGCAATCTGAGAGCTGGCAGCTAGTTCTTAATACAGCAAAGATTAAATGCACTGATATAGTTCTGTGCCAGCTCCCTAAATTGGAGTGTCACATACTGCTAATTGAGCCACCTACAAATGTCTGTGTATGTTGTATTGACACAGTAGCATTTGAGGCAAATTTGAAAATAAACCTTGTTTGACAAGACCTGAGTTTGAGTGATGATGATTAGCATTAATTATTATTCTAGCCATTTTAGTGTGATTAAAGATAAATCCATAATAGCTTTCCAGTTGTTTTTCCTGAGTAGACACTAGACT
The DNA here is from genome assembly GCA_013400755.1 of Pelecanoides urinatrix. Taxonomy (NCBI): domain Eukaryota; kingdom Metazoa; phylum Chordata; class Aves; order Procellariiformes; family Procellariidae; genus Pelecanoides; species Pelecanoides urinatrix. The sequence goes on along the minus strand of VZTQ01004104.1, from coordinate 398,503 downwards.
AAGTGAGCTGTAATTGAAACAGGTCATCTGTTTACCCTTTTTGATGGTTAACAAAACTACAATCCGCTGGTCATCTGGTGATGTTAGGCAGTGGACTACATCTCTCCCTAGCTGCCTCTTTGAAGGCTTCTGTGACTAACTGATTTGGGCCAGTTGATCTTCAAATGCTTGCTTTTAACGGATGTTATTTAATATTCTCTTTAGTTACCAAGAGAACTAGAAAATATTTCATCATTTTCCTGACAACATGAACCCACTCCATTCCAAGTACAATCCAGGGTGGTTTATATAACATTCTCTGTGTTCTTAGTAACAGCTTTTGCTATGCAGGTCTAAAAATGGATTTTATTATTGTTAGAGTTTTTCCTCTCTGATATTTAAAAAAAAAGTATCTTATCCCATAGATCTATCAATGATGAATTTTCTTTCTTTTTATGGTAACCTCTACCTATTTCTTCAGTGAAACAGAACTGAGGTATTTTAACAAAGCTGTCCTGTTTTTTGAATAGTGGGTGGTAACATTTTGGCCATCTAATAATTATGAAAATTGTATTAGCTGAAATTGTACATGTCTTTGTGTTATTTAATTTTAAAAAAACAGTCCAGGACAAAGCTTCTCTTCCATTCCTTTTTTTTCTTTATAATAAAGACAGAACAAATGCTGAGGAAGCCCCATAATACTATTATAAGTCAAAAGTAAGATGGCTTTTTATCTGACCTTTTTCCTTTTCTTTTTTCATGTTAGACTTTCTCCCTTCCTTCTTAGAATGTGTGATGGAAGGGGTTTTCCATTCAAAAAAAGAGAAAACAAAACAAAACAAACCCAGTGGGAAGATTTGCTTTTGTGATTGGTCTTCTAGGCTCTGTGATCACTTAAATTCTGTAAGCTTTCTGGTTGGGTTTGGTTTGCCTTTTTTAACAGTTTTATTGATGTGTTCCGTCTTTATCCTTGCCTGCAGGCTGACCATTTGACCAGACGTGGCAAACCACTTCCACAGCAAGAATCACTGGAAATTGAGTTAGCTGAAGAAAAACCAACTAAACGCTCTATCATCACGGTTGAAGAGTTGACAGAGATAGAACGTTTGGAGGATCTGGACACTTGTATGGTAAGACACATTCCTCAGCCCATTTGGTTAAGCACGCAAACAACTGGAAGAAAAATGTTTTTCAAAATGTCATTTGGCAATTTCATGGTATCAGGAACTAAAGTTAGGAATTGGCTTCTAGAAAAAGTAAATGTAGCTTGTGAACATTTTGTCTGAGTTGCATTTTGTTGTTCAGCAAAGGAAAAGCTTTTCCCTTTTCTTCACTTCTTTCCTGGTAGCTATTTAAGGGCCTTTCCCTGGCATACATTGCTACAATCAAGCTAGTACAATAAACGTTTCTTCCACTGGCCACAGTTTCACAGAGGTTCAGTTGCAATAATAAATTGGACCATGCTATCCTTTGACAACATGCTGCTGCCTGGCTTTGTCTTCATTCTACTTGACATGGATTCCTCTGAGCCATGATAAAAAATACTTCTGCCTGAAAGTTATATTATTGACCATGAACAGAAGTTGACTTTTTTAAAATTAGCTTTTGAATATATAGAAGAAGTCTTAAAACCTTGAGACTGGGCTGCAAGCGATCCTAGAGGCCAACGTTTTCAAAAGTTAATTGAGTTAGAGTGTGAGATTCAGTAAAAATGCTGAACGTAAATCACTGAAGTGCCTTATAAAATCCCATGTGTGACTTTTATTATAAAGATGGCTCCGTGCCACATCATGATTCTTTACGAGATGTAGATCTACAGAATTACAAATAAATGGGTTGCTAACTGTTTTCAACCTCAAATCCCCCTCCACCAAGCTCAGTCTGTTCAGGAACTCTACTGTGGAAAAGAACTTCAGGGAGCACTTCTCTATTACAACTTAGTCAGTCTAATAGATGGTCACTGCTGCAAGGGATGGGCTGTCTCCTCTGCCCTCCTACCTGGCTCCTTGACCAAGTGCATTCACAGGAAGCTAAACTGGCAGAAAAATTGATTGCATCTTTTTGTAGAAGAAGTTTTGTTGATTCAGCTCCCTGAATAGACTTACTGCAGAGGCAGACAAGTACAGCTCAAGAGAAGGAGCAGTAGCGTTGCTACTTTCTGCAGCAGCTATCTGTTGGTCTTGCTTGGCTATAAAACGAAAGAACACCTTCGTTGGAAATATCAGCTTAAAATAGTTCTCTCTCCCTTCCAAATCTCCTTTTCACCAAGATTTGATTTGATGCAATATTTGTCTGAATGTCACAAATCCCTGTGAGGCATGTGGTGTTGAAGGCATCATCTGGCTCATAACTGGTACTATCAAGGTCCAGAAGATTTCTGTAGCCAACATTCAGTAATCATATGATTAAATATCCCTAAATCCTATGGGAGAAAGACATCCCAGTAAAATACGTGTCATCTGAACTCTGTAGCTGTAAGTTAGCTTTTGCATGCTGGCTTCATATGTAGAAAAATAAGCCAAGCGCTCATTTTGACACCCCACCCTCCCCCTTTAAATTTATTCTTGCAGCCTGTTAATAATAATAATATTGGAAATTTAAAAAATAGCTCCTGTCTTTATCTCATATCACCATGGTTATATGAAAGGATCATATCACTATGCTGTTATCTTTTACTTTGGTCATATTAAAATAATGGAAATGTGATGATGCTTACACTCTTTAAAAGATGCATTAAGTGCTAACTGTACTTAGCTTCAGAAGTGTTTATATCTCTCTTCATTCTCTTCATCCACCCTCATCTTGCACAGAGATTCAAATACCTTTGTGACCCAGATTCTCATCAATATCTAATTTCTGAAGAGAATGAAGCATCAAATAAACACGAGGCAGTAATCTTAGTGTTAAAGAATACATTTATTAAAAACTGTAATCCATTTTAAGAGCTGCTTTTTGCATCGTGTGTGCAAGTGATATTGGCTGCTGTTGTAAAAATATATAGATAAATAGATAGCTCCAAGAGGCTGAGTAATACAGGGATTTTTACTGAGCTAGTGTTCTTACTGATTTTTTTGCAACTAAAAGCATCTTAAGGATGGATTTCTTGCATCTTCTGGGTGGAGTTAGTAACTTCAAAGATATATTTTAGCTATGGGGAAAGTCCTACAGATTTCAATATTGTCTTGGAAAAATTAACCTGATTTGTGGCAGCTTTTCAGTGTCATACAGATATTTGCATGGGAGTGAGGAACCTTCTGAACGGGGCATCAGTGAATGCTTTGTGAGCTGGTCAGTGCAGGAAACAGATACATTGCTGAAAGATTTTACTAGAAAGAGAAGCATACGGTTTTATGAACTATAATTATGAACCTAATTTCCTTTGATTATTTTTAATCTGAAATGAGAAATAGCTATTTAGGTCCCACTTCCAAAACGGCATTAGTGGAGAACACTGCCTTGTTTGGCCATTGGAAATCCCTAAGCATTGCAAAGTGTGATGATAAAACAGATCTTAGCCTTGTGAGTAGATGATGCATCTGGCTGTGTATTCTGCAAACCTCAAACCTGAAACCTTGAATTACAGCTTGGTGTTGTGCATGTTTGGGAGCCTAATCTCCTATTGCCAAAAGAATATGGAACGTGGGATGGGACTGATCATGTTGGTGGGACGCCAGGAAAAACTCTCCTATTCTAAGCCCTGTCTTGTCAGTTTGCTCCAGCTAGTTGTCAAGATGTCTGAGGAAGAAGAGATTTTGGTCTTATAGGAGAGGCACTGAGCTTGGACCACCGTTTTGGGGGAGCTGTTGTTTTTTTTCCATTTGCAATACTGGATTCATTTTGCAAACCCATTATCTTCAATAAGTCTGTTCTCTTCGTTCTTCTTTTCAGCAAGCCTATTGAGGATCAGTATTCTGGCTCAGGCAACATATACAACAGTGTGTTGTTATTCACCAGCCTCCCTTGAAGCTGTATTTGAACAATTTGGGGAAAAACTGGATCCAGGCTCAGTTTTGACTCTAGGTTACAGGTAGATTATATAGCACTGAAGATGGGTGAATGACCATGAGTGAAGTAGATGTATTTATAATAAAATGCTTATGAGCTATTTGTTCTTATATGCGGATTGAAAGTGGAAGACAGGGAAGGTTTGTTTATAAAACCTGGACTGGCAGCATAGTGATCAGAAACCTCCAGTGCTGGTGATAGAACGAACAAACAGGCACTGGTGTATTTCACAGCCTGCCCACCTATTCTCAAGCAGGGTGCAGAGTGGCTGTGGCTGGGAGTATTTCCCTGCCAGAGAAGAGAGTTGCCATCCATCCACTTTGAAGTTTGATATGTATAAACAACACCGACAAGATAGAATGAAATATCACAAATGGGCCTATGAAATGCACCACTGAAAAACAGACTTTTAAATGTTATTTCTAGTATTTTTTGTTGTGGGAGTTAGGATTTACTAAATACCAAACTGTGGAGTTAAGGCTTATTAGCTTCGACTTGGGATATGATTCTCATCCAGCCTTTAACAGTGGCCTGAGAGCCCATAATATGAAAGATTTGTCAGTCATACTAGAATTTGCTAGTCTGTTAAATGAGTTCTGAAGAACGCTGGGAGTGATTGAGTGGTCAGCGCAGGATGCAATACCTGGAACATCATGGACCCGAGAGTTTCTGATCTCCCTGAGCTGCAGTACAGTAAATTGATGCTTCCCTAATCCACAGCTATCTTAGTTGTCTGCGTTTAATTAGAGCTGCAATGATGGTAATAAGTCTCATTAGATAAAAGTTGCATGCAAGTAAGATGGAAAGAAAAATCTTTATGCAGAAAATTACTTACTGTTCTCAGATTAAAGGAAAAAACATGGCTTGCTTTTCAGAGCTTAGACTCAATCTTGAATTAACTTGATAAAATAGTACGATTTCTCTAAAATTTTTCTGTGCGTATATGACGAGTGACACATTTTAAACTAATGCATGCATTTTAAAACTAACTTTAAATAAAGCACCCTTTTTACTGAGATTGAATATCATATATCTTGGTATGTGTAATTGTGTAGGTAGATACTAACTGATTTCATTTTGCATAATGCTTCTAGTTGTACTTTATCTTTATTCTTTCATAGCCATTAGTTCTTTGCAGAAGAAAGAGATATTAATTAATGCTCAATTCCCCACCAAAAAGTAATGGAGCATCTTTGTTAGATTGTGTTTAACAGTTGTATTCTAAAGCTTATGGGTTTTTTTTGTTATTTGAATGTTAGTTTGGCTTCCAGAATACTAAAAGGAGATCACCAGAGTTGAGCCACTATTTAAAGAAAAGTTTTGAGAGAAATAGCTTTTTTACTAGAAATCCATATATTCATCATCTTCAAAATATCCATTTCAGCAATATAATTTTATTACTATAGGTAGTAATAACCATACAGCCAGGATAAGTATTGTTTTTAGAGCAAAACAGAGGTTATTTGCGTTATGAAGAGGTATGGTAGGAAATTGTTTGAAACATGTAAAGGAATTGTAGGTTGTAATACACAAGTCTGCTTATAAATCTTCTGTAAAGCATTTCAGTGTAAGATGGAAATGCTTGGACAGTAAATTATGTGTTTGCAAAACAGCTTGTAGCTAATAGAAAAGGACTGCCTGTGATTAATATTGAATCTTAGCCATTTCTCATCTATTTCTAATTTTAACCATAGAGATGGTTCTATGACTTTAATGGAGGAAAGTTTAAAAAAAAAAAATCCCATGAGCAATATATTAATGCTTTAGCCTCTACTGAACAATAGATTTCACCTATACAGTAGAGAAGAAAATTTGCAGAAGTAGCAGAACACTTGTAGATTGGTGGTGTATGTTTTTTCCTGGGAATGTACTAACTAGCCATTGTCAAAGATTTAGCAGATTAGTCCAGTATCCAGGTGAAGACTTATGAACCTGTGGGTTCTGAGAGATAAGGAGTGTATGGACCTCAGTGTTTTCAGAGAAAAGGGAGAAATTGCACTCACCACACCAGAATTAAATTATTTTTTAAAAAAAAGAAAACTAATAAAGTACCACCTGAAAGCTTTTCTCTCCCCAACTCCTCATCTGAAACAAATTAGAATTAAAACAACAGAAACCCCTTCTTTCACTGCAACCCCTTGCTTTCACTGAAGGAAGGAGAAAATCATGGCACAGACTCATGTACATGTGCACTGGTACTGTAGGAAGAAAAATTAAAGTAGAGAACCATTGGTGTGGCCTGACGTACTACCACATCTGATTCTTGTTACTCTCTATTTACCTGCAGCAGAATTGTCTCAGGTGTAGATAGTCAGCTTTTTGGATGAAAGACTGAACACCTACTGCAATAAAACCCCAGTTCCTGTTGGAATCCATATGTTCTCCTGCGCTATAAATAAAGCTCTAGCTCTGCGACTGGCTTAATCCAACAGAAATCATTGTTCATGCTAAAAAGAGCATTTCCACTTTCCCTGTACACAGCTCACTCTTTCTTGCCCACACCCTCACACTTATACTGGTGTTCACACAGCCTCACTACAAACTAGGTGTGGGAATTGATTCAGCTGAAAATTAAGCTTTTTACGGAGGATTTCTTTCCCAAGTTAGTTTACAGACTGACTAGTCCTGTGGTTGAGTTCACAAAACAAATCCTGAGCGGCAGGAATAAGCAGGCAGGGATGAGGGCAAAGGAGCAGCCTGGATGAATGCCGGATTAAATTGATTGTGACACTTGAGTTTCTCTCTTGTGTGCATTAGCAGAAATGGGCCTTTGATGTGTAGTAAATACAGCACTCTGTGGGAAGCTAGGAATTAGCATTATGGTATGCAAGAGTATTCTTGGCTTCTGAAAAGGCTCCATCACAGGCATGCGAGCGAATCTACTTCAGTGGGAGTCCAGTAACATTTCTGACTCACCGCGAACTAGCACAGTTTATGAAAACATCACCAGGAGGGGCACAGCACAGTGCCAGCGTGCTCCCTAGGCCCTTCCCTACTCATGCAGTGCTATGGCTGAGGAAGTAAGAGACAAAGGGAACCAGTGTGATAATTTTGCAGAACCTGTGAATATCTTCTTTATTTGCAAGTTGTGTGTTTATATGTTAGCCTCACCATTAGCATTATGATTACATTAATTTTAATTGTGAATATTTGTTATGTAACTTCTCCTGGTGTCGTGGTTTAACCCCAGCCAGCAATTAAGCTCCACACAGCCACTCAATCACTCCCCCCTGGTGGGTTGGAGGAGAGAATTGGAAGGGTAAAAGTGAGAAAACTCGTGGGTTGAGATAAAGACAGTTTAATAGGGAAAGCATAAGCCACACACAAGCAAAGCAAAACAAGGAATTCCTTCACTACTTCCCACTGGCAGGCAGGTGTTCAGCCATCTCCAGGAAAGCAGGGCTCCATCATGCGTAACAGTTACTTGAGAAGACAAACGCCATCACTCCGAACGTCCCCCCTTCCTTCTTCTTCCCCCAGCTTTATATACTGAGCATGATGTCGTATGGTATAAAAAATCCCTTTGGTCAGTTGGAGTCAGCTGTCCCGGCTGTGTCCCCTCCCAACTTCTTGTGCACTCCCAGCCTCCTCGCTGGTGGGGTGGGGTGAGAAGCAGAAAAGGCCTTGACTCTGTGTAAGCACTGCTCAGCAGTAACTGAAACATCCCTGTGTTATCCCTGTTTTCAGCATAAATCCAAAACATAGCCCCATACTAGCTACTATGAAGAAAATTAACTCTACCCCAGCCAAAACCAGCACACCTGGGTTCCTTTTTGCAGCATCCTCACTGCCCTTAGAGGTCCTTATCCATGTTTATTCAATGCCTGTTATATGTATAGACTACAGACTACAGTCTTTTTCAGGCTCATGAGAGGTTATATGTTCCCAGCTGAAACACTTTAAAAGAAACCTGGCTTTCAATGTCTTTTTCTTGGTCTCTGAGCGGAAGGAGGTGGTGGATAATTGATATATATTGATAGTATTTTTCTTAAACCAACTGAGATTTCTTAGAGTTCAAAGCTGTTTCTCATAATCTAGGGTACATTATTGGCACAATATGAAGTAAATTAAGAATGTGATAAACTGCTTCTAGTAACAGCACTGCATGCCTGGTTAAGAAAAAAAGTAGTGTAAAATTGGAGACTGTTTTCTGCTTAGGTTAAAAAGAGAATTGTGAAGTGCAGCTGCTGGGTATTCTGTCTGCATGGTGGCACTTCTGTATCAGGAGCTTGTCTTCCCATGATACTGATGCTTTGTTTTGCCTTAGTAGACGCAGGTTTGTATTGGGAGTGAAGGGGAAAGTGGGTAGTTAACGTCCTTTGTGGCAGTAGTTGTCTTACTGATAATGAGTTTCCATCATTTTATTTCATGTGTCATGAAAAAGCCACATTGAAAGGAGAGTTCAGTAACAAAGCACTCGCTGAAACACTGGTCTTGAGAGTTTAAGTTCCCTGCAGTGGTTTTAAGAGGGAGTTTACTGTTAAGAAGTTAGTCTCTGGCAGACAGAAACGTCTTGCATATGTAGCTGTGAAGTCTATAGGTAGTGCCAGCCCCGACTGCCCAGTCCCACCATTCACCACTCTGATAGCAAGAATGTGAATGCCTAGGCTGCAGGCAGAGTCATCTCAGCGGGTGCCAGCTCACTGTCGCAGGCTGTAGCCTGCTGATGGACACCCATCCACCACTTAGTGAGAGAGGTGACTATCTCTGCCTGGGTTCGCTTGCCCTGCCAGCCAGCACTCGCCCATACAGCCAGCAGCAGGATCACCCAAGCGCTTCAGGTAAAATTAACAGGCTGTGAGGACAAAGCCCCTTTGCACAGGCTGGATCAGGGGGCACTTGTGTCATCCCTTTTGCCAACAGAGCTGTGGAGTCAGTTGATGTTCAGCACAAACGGGTACAGAACTCATCTTTCCACAGCCTCCATTTATAAGAACCTGCTCGTTATTTCCCATGGTAGATCAGCAGGAACTCCTTTGGAGGAGTTCTTGCCAAAATCTAGACTCGGTAACCTTTGGCAGAGGGACAACAGCAAACAGCATGAGAATAACCTCTAATAGTACTGTTTCTGTAGCACACATCTGTCTGCAGCCATAATGCTTCTTGATTCAATTAATACCTGGTAAGTTGACCTTCTCAAGTGGTTGAGGAGTTTTCTGTATCGGTTGCATGGTCCTTTCTACTGCTTTTTGATTCTTCTAGCGTCTCAAATAAACAACTTGGCACAAGGTACTTATCTGTGTTGTATGGGGGAGTCTTGTTTACTCTGAAATCTGGAGAGCCTACTGAAAATAGCACATGCACAAGTTTGTCTCACTAAGAGTGCTTCACGGTTCTCGCTTCATGCAGAAGAATGGGAGGGAGGCTTGCGATTTTTTGCTTTGCAAAATGGATACCTCATATTGCAGGGATAAACAATAATTGTTCACAGGAGGAGGGGAGAGGAAGTCTCTGTTAGGGCAGGTGGTTATAGAGTACCATTAGATTTTGCTATATTTTGTCAAGGAAAAGGAGGTTAGGATGAGCTGGGTTAGGAATAGGAACTTTAAAATAAATAAATAAATAAATAAAATCAAGAGTACCTAGTGCCAAAAGGCTATAAAACAGCTTCCAAGTCATCAAATCTCATCCCTGCTATCACTGACAACTGCATCATGCAATCCTATTCATAAATTTATCAGGCTTCCTCTCAAAACATCTCTCTCTTGGATTAGAGGAGACCTTAGAGGTAAATAGATTCTTCTGATGTTACTCAGGTCAGCTAAAGCCTCATTGCGAAGTGGTGGGTGTATCTCTGCAGTAAGATCTTACTTCATGTCAGTAAAGATCAAATTACTGTGAATTTTTGAGGTCAGTAGTGACAGGATTGGAATACTGATCTGAAACCAAAAGCACTTAAACTGGTGGAAAAAAACTTCAGGTAAGCAGATGTTAAAGAAAACTACAAGGATAGAAAGACAAAGCCATTGAAAATACAGGATGGTTTCATTCAAAGCTGATCAGAACTTCTTTTTATCTTGCACATTTCAGCTGTCATTTCCAATACCATGGTATTTAGATACTCCAGGGGAAGTTTGTGTCCATACTCTCTGAGAAATTGCAGAATCCAGTGCCTTGTTGCCAACCAGCACTTAATTCCATGCTTGCGGGTGAGCAGTCCTGTTTTGCAGGGTAGGCATCTTCCTCTTCTTTCATGGTGTTTCTGTCCTTCTGAGGCTCATGTGCTACCCCATGACTGTCTGACCAAGCAGCATTATTTAAGTCATGTATCACACTTAGGTGCTGGCATTCCATAGACCAGCCTTTGAGTTTTGCCATCCTCTCTTGGGTAATTATGATTCATGGAATCATAGAATATTTTGAGTTGGAAGGACCTTTAAAGGTCATCTAGTCCAAACCCCCTGCCATGGGCAGGGACATCTTCAACTAGACCAGGTTGCTCAGAGCCCCGTCCAACCTGACCTTGAATGGTCCCAGGGATGGGGCATCTACCACCTCTCTGGGCAACCTGTTCCCGTGTTTCACCACCCTCATTGTAAAAAATTTCTTCCTTATATCTAGTCTGAATCTACCCTCTTTTAGTTTAAAACTATTCCCCCTTGTCCTGTCGCAACAGGCCCTGCTAAAAAGTTTGTCCCCATCTTTCTTATAAGCCCCCTTTAAGTACTGAAAGGCTGCAATAAGGTCTCCCTGAAGCCTTTTCTTCTCCAGGCTGAATAACCCCAACTCTGTCAGCCTTTCTTCACAGGAGAGATGTTCCATCCCCCTGATGATTTTTGTGGCCCTCCCCTGGACCTGCTCCAACAGGTCCATGTCTGTCTTGTGCTGAGGGCCCCAGAGCTGGATGCAGTACTGCAGGTGGGGTCTCACCAGAGCAGAGGTGGGGGGCAGAATCACCTCCCTTGACCTGCTGGCCACGCTTCTTTTGATGCAGCCCAGGATACAGTTGCAGGCTCATGCCAGCACATTGCTGGCTCATGTCCCGCTTTTCGTCCACCAGTACCCCCAAGTCCTCCTCAGCAGGGCTGCTCTCAGTCCCTTCATCCCCCAGCCTGTATTGATACCAGGGGTTGCCCCAACCCAGGTGCAGCACCTTGCACTTGGCCATGTTGAACCTCATGAGGTTCACATGGACCCCTTATTGAGCTTGTGCAGGTCCCTCTGGATGGCATCCCGTCGACCGCACCACTCAGCTTGGTGTCATCTGCAAACTTGCTGTGGGTGCACTTGATCCCCTGTCTATGTCACTGATGAAGATATTAAACAGTACTGGTTCCAATGCAAACCCCTGCGGGACACTACTCATTACCAATCTCTATCTGGACATTGAGCCATTGACCACCACCCTCTGGATGCGACCATCCAACCAATTCCTCAGTTCCTCACCCACCGGACAGTCCGCCCATCAAATCCATACCTCTCCAGTTTAGAAAGAAGGATGTTGTGGGGGACTGTGTCAAAGGCCTTACAGAGGTCCACATAGACGACATTGGTAGCCCTTCCCACGTCCACTGATGCAGTCACTAATTTGATGATTGACCCTTTTTATCAGTTTGCTTTAGAGAAGAAACTCAAACACTCTACTCAAGTATTTCTGTTTCCCATACAGGGTCTTAGAATATTTGCTACTTACCTATCAAGATATCTCTTGTTTTTAATAGGGAGATGTCTTGATGTAGTAGTTTCTGACAGGACTTAAAATTCAGAAGGTTGGGGTTTTTGTTGTTTTTTTGTTTGTTTATTTTTTTAATGTGTAAGTTCACAAAGTACATCTCAAAGTGTCTGAGGGGTATAAAGATTTACTGTGCCTGCTGGAAGGATGTCTGAAACAAACTTCAACGAGAAAAGAACAGTGACTCAAGTATGCCTGGGTTTTCAAGGGTAAAACNATGCAATTGGCCTCAGCCCATTGATCCAGCCTGTCCAGGTCCCTCTGCAGAGCCTTCCTACCCTCCAGCAGATCAACACTCCCGCCCAGCTTGGTGTCGTCTGCAAACTTACTGAGGGAGCACTCGATCCCCTCATCCAGATCATTGATAAAGATATTGAACAAGACTGGCCCCAAAACTGAGCCCTGGGGAAATTTAATCATAATTCTGAGCAGGGAGGCTACTAGTCCACTTCCTCATTCAGGGTAAACTATCTGATTCACTGTGATGAGTCTCCCTGTAGTGTTTTGTCCTTTGAAATGTCACTGCTTTAGCACAAGTGATGCATCGTCTGCCCCCAGAGGGTCTAATGATGGTGAGAAGATGACTGGTGGTTTTTGCCTGGATGACTACTTATCTTTTTGGTAGCTGTTCGCTTCAGGTTATCGGAAGGAAGGAGAGATGCAGAAGTTGTGTTGGTTCTCAGTCCTGGGAAGCTGTAGGGCAGGCAGATACAACAGTTCCCGTTCATAAAATCATAGAAAGGTTTAGGTTGGAAGGGACTCTTAAGATCGTCTAGTCCAGCCCCCTGCCATGGGCAGGGATATCTTTTGCTCGATTAGGTTGCTCAGAGCCCCATCCCAACTGACTTTGAACACTTCCATTCAGGAGTACTTTGCCTCAAACTTGCTTTAATGAAGTTGTTGCCCAGGGCACCTGATAGATATGGTGGCTGTCTTTAAAGAATTGCCTAAGAATATCTTAAATGGCTGTCCACCCCTCCATATTCACTAAGTTTAAGAGCTTTTTCTTCTTACTATGTGGAAGTTTAGGTTGTGAACAAAGTAATTTTTGCATCAGCATTTGCCAGCTGAAGGTAATGAACAAGCATAAGCAAGCAGATTGCGGTGGCTTAAAGAGATAGTTTGTGCCATCTGACCTCCAGCAGCTCTCTGTTCTACACTTAGTTTTAAACTAAAATAAATTAGTTGGAACCATCCTCTTTGTTCATCTTAGAGCCCAGCTGCTGTAGAAGATGCTGCTAGCCTCTTCATGAGCAAGTAGAAAACAGAACTGATGATACCGAGAATTGCTTTTTCTCTTGCAGGTGGTAATTGCAGGCAGAGTTCCTTGCAGGATATTTGCTCAGAACATGAAAAAAAGATTCAGTTTAATAGTTGTAGGAACTGCTCTGTTTAATTCATGCATCTGTTTTTTTAATTCTTCATAATAAAAGCTTTGGATATTTATATGCAGGAATATTTATTAGCAGGAATTTTACATGACTTGAAAGATGCAAGTGCAGAATTATTAATTAAAAGAATATATTGAAATACTTGGTGAAATATCACAGAGTACATGAGCCACAGCTCAGCAAGTAGGAAAGCAAAGGTTTCTTGGCTAGTAAAATGAAACAAGCTCAAGGGCAAATCTATTGAGCTTATCTTATTGCAGTGCTACTCCTTTCAGAAAATGTTGCTGTACAAAGTAATTCTGAAGGTCAGGCTGGTCTAGATGAGACTAATTGAATTAATTCTGAACCACAGCTCGTTCTCTAGAAATTCAACTCTTGAGGAAGGGGAGGAAATAAACAAACATACTCCTTAATTTCACATATGGATTATTTGTATGCCATATTTATTTACAATATCTATATTTATATATAGTATTTCCATATAGAGGACAGAACTCGGAAATACAAGGTCAGGACTAGATCCTCTGCTGGTGTAAAAATGCATAGCCGCTACATTCAAGACAGCTGTATCAACAAACAGCAGCCTATCGCAGCTTGGCCTTGGTTTCTAAATGATGTGTAGTGGCTTTGCTCTCCTGTCTCCTATAAAATACTCCATTAGCTGTCATGGATTTTAGCATTGCATTTAACTTTCCAAGGACAATGGCTCGAGGGCGAGATTTTAAGGACAGTGATTCAGGTTACCATCGCTGCTAGTGGGAAATATGGAGCTAAATTTCTGCAAGCCATGCTGAGGGTTATAAAATCTTCAGTAGTTGAAGTAAGCAATAGCAACTTTTTGGTTTCTAAGGCTTTCTGTGCAGGTGGTGAGACACCTATCTGTCCAAAGATTCATATGCAAAAAAGCAAAGTTGGTCAAGTTACTGCTCTGCTGTATAAAGAATACCTGAAGATTTTTTATTTTTTTTTTTTTTGTGATGAGACGACAGATGTGTGATATCTCTGTCAAAGGTAGTTAGGAGACTAGAAGCAGCATGGGAAACGTCGATTTGACTGAAATGGTGTCATGGCAGCTTTACAGGTCAGGATTCCTTACAGCAAAAGAAAACAGTAGGACTTGTGATAAAATGCCTTGTTTTCTTATGCTGCTTCCTTAAAAGGGCATACCCCACAAAATACATACAGCTGAAACAATTTAGCACTGGTTTAGAATGTTCTGGAAGAATCCTTGAAAATATTTTTTCTGACAGCTCTTTCCCAGTTGGCACATTGTTATGATTCCCCGATCCTATTTCCAGTTTTGTTTGGGTTGAATTTGGTTGGGATTTTTGGTTAGGGGTTGGTGTCTTGTCTTTAGCAACGGTCCGTGTACGCTGGGAGGCAGGCCACTTTATTTTGTGATTATGCCGAAGGGGAAGGGTTGGGTGGCCTCGTGGTCTGTGGTACTTCAGGGGTCTGAAGACTGGTATTGGACTCCCTGCAGAGCAGCCAGATTCCTTGGTGACTTCAGGCAAGTCCCTTAGTCTTTGCTTTGCTTAATGATGCTTCCTTGTCTAACCTATTGCCTCCTGCGTGCCTCCCTCTCCTCCTTCTCCCTCCTTACTCTCCACCCAGAAGCTGTTTAGCACCTTTTAACTTTTAAGCGGCTCAATAGTCACGCTCACTTAGGTGAGATCACTGACATGTGGAAGGTCAGAGTTTCCATAAGCCCTTGCTGGACCAGGACCGCAGACTGTAAACTCCCCCAAATCCTGGGATTGCTTCCTGTTATGTATGTATTGCTTTGCACTTTGGTCCTAATCACATTTCCAGCTGCTTATATAATAGAAATAACTTTCCTGCCTATGCATTAAATACACAGACCACACTGGAGTACAACCACGAATGCTGTCTGAAAGAGAAACCATGTTGCAGATTGATTTTTGTAGTGTGCTGGAGATTTATTTTTAAGATGGTTTCAGTTTTCAAGATGTTTCTCAATGGATTCTGCAGTCTCTCCAGCAATCTCAGAGCACCCCTAGTGAATGGTAGTATAGAAGATGGGCAAAAGAAGAGAGAACATGGATTCTGGCAGGGAAATGGAGTAAGAGTGTATGTGTGTGTGTGGATGGCATACAAAAATTAGAGTAATGAGGAGGTGTCGTGGTTTAACCCCAGCCAGCAACTGACCACCACACAGCCACTCACTCACTACCCCCAGGTGGGATGGGGGAGCGAATCAGAAGGGTAAAAGTGAGAAAACTCATGGGTTGAGATAAAGACAGTTTAATAGGTAAAGCAACAGCCGCGTCCGCAAGCAAAGCAACACAAGGAATTCATTCACTACTTCCCATCGGCAGGCAGGAGTTCAGCCACCTCCAGGAAAGCAGGGCTCCATCACGCGTAACTGTTACTCGGGAAGACAAATGCCATCACGCTGAATGTCAACCCCCTTTTTCTTCTTCGCCCAGCCTTATATGCTGAGCATGATGTCATATGGTATGGAATAGCCCATTGGCCGGCTGGGCCAGCCCTCCTGGCCACGATCCCTCCCAGCCCCCTGCCCACCTGGCAGGGCACGGGAAGATGAAAAGTCCTTGACTAGCGTAAACATTACTTAGCAACAACTAAAACATCAGTGTGTTATCAACATTATTCTTATACTACATCCAAAACACAGCACTATAGCGGGTAATAGGAAGAAAATCAACTCGATCCCAGCCGAAACCAGGACAGGAGGTTTGCCTGAATCAGTGTTAGCTGAGAACTCCTGTATAAAGCCAAAGTTTCTGAAGGTAAAAGAAAATAAAAATTAAAAAAACCCACAAAACCAAAACAACCAAACAAAAACCCTGAGGAAAATAATGGAGTGGAGCTGTGTGCAAGAACAGTGTTCTTGCTATTCAAAGGTAGCCCATCGTATCTCTAAAACTTTTAGCTACAGTTAAGCTTAGAAGTATGAACCGTGACAAGTGGATCATTATTGTTGAAAATGTCAAAGTATTGAAAAACTGACCTTAATATCCCTTCAACAATGAAATTATGAACTTCATGTTATGTGCAGCCCATTTTCACTGCTGATAATTAAACACCGGTGCAATATCCATTAAAAATGCAGCACTTCCTTGCTGAGAAGTTTAATGCAGACCATGTCTATTGACTTTTGCCACAAACACTCTGCTAATACCTGCAGTGTTGTTATAGCAGCAGTTCCCATTCAACTTGAAGACAAAACCGCACTTCTGATTGTTTTTTCTTACTGTAAATTAAGGGGGAGGATTGGTCATGTGCCATACAGAAGATTGGATATGGCATTGCTTCATTTCATACGATGGCTGTGCTGCTTCCTTTTTCTCTTTTAATTTTTTGAAGGGGAGATGAGAGGAAAGGTTGTGCTTTATGAATGGAATAGCATTCTTTTGATGTGCCGAAAGTGCTTGAAAGTCTGCGCCTCCAAACCTCCTTATAAGAAGGAGAAATACTGTTGCTTTGGATTAGGTTTATGTAAACCTCAGGAGAACAGACTTGCACCTCTTTTCATTCCTTCAAGAGAAGCTTTGTTTTGTTTTCCTTGCTTTTCTGCTTTCCACAACAAACTGCCAATTTTTAATTCAGAAGCTTCCTTCAGACTAGGAAATAACAGAATTACATTTTTTTCTCACTACTGGTGCCATCAAAATGAAAAAACACAGTCAAAATGAAAAAACATAGTACATTGGGACAGCAGGTGGCAGGTTGGCACCATTGGCGCGTGCCATATATTGGAAACAAACATCTGAAAACCTGAATTTGTCCCAATATAGATAAAACAAGAGAGATCACATCCTTCTCTGGTTATCCTCTGGAAGCACGAAGTGTATGGCACCTTCAAATGCAAGGGAATTTTTACCTCATTCTTGCATGTCACCTTTCCTGCTAAGACTTCTAAGTGTTTTGGCTTTAGTTTTCTTTATTTTGGTGACTTCTGGTTTTGCCTCCTTTCCTGAGAACTGCTATTGCTTTGTCTTCCCCATTCATATTCTTTTTTCTTTCTTTTTTGCTGCATGGAGACTCTCTGCTGTACAAGTGTAAGTATTTTTTTAGCTCTGCTGTTTCTGGCCTACTTGTTTACATTTTTGTGCTCCATTTGCCTCTGTGCTGCCTCGTGAGTCCCCTGGGAGACTATAGTGCCATCCATCTGCACCTACAAATGAAATAGGCAGCGGTTCAGGGATGAGATTGGATTTTAAAAAAAGGTTCAGCTAGCGTAGCATCTGAATTTAAAGCATCCCTTGGCTTTAAGACAAACCAAAGCAGAGTGCTGATGTCGGAGGTATAAGTACAAACGTTGCTGCTTAGAAAGAAAATCTGTTGATTTGGTTTTATATTCAAGCATCATCTGGCTTAATGAAAGAATGGCTTAAAAATGGGCATGAACTAGGCCTTTGTTGCCACTAGGGTGGAAGAGATGTCAGGGGTTATCTCAGTTTGGTCAGTTGTGTTTTCTTTGTCTAGTTGGATCACCTTGAGCTTTTGACTGCTGTTCTCACCTTTTTGTGCTGTCGCCCGTAATGCGTTCTCAAAGCTGAAAATCCATATGTTGTTTTGCAGGAAGGAGGATTGAAGGGAGACTGGTTGGGAGCTGACTTTCAAGAGGCAGGGGGAAGTTGTTCATTAGTTTGTTTGAAATCTTTTGAAAGGGGAGTGACAGGAGGGTCACAGAGCATCCCTGTATCTAATAGGGTTGAATATAAATTACTTTGGAGGAGAAAAACATGGAAATGAGCATATCCCTCAGCACTGAGAGTAATTTCAATTATCTGTATAATCAAGGAATGTAGAGTATTTGAGATCCTGTTGCTAAAAGCACATTGTTTTCTAGCAATCAGACCAAACTTTTTTTGGTTGTTGTTTTTAACTCCCAACATACTAGTGTTCTTCCACAGTTGGTAATATAATTTAAGAAAACTCGAGAGTTTTGTGAGGAAGGGCATCAGAAGGGAGGAATATGGAAAAGTGATCATGGGAAGAGATCCTGGGAGTTTAAAGTTAGCTTGGACATATAAGAGTGTCTAAATAAGCCCTTATTTGGGAGCGTGGTGGAGATTTTCTGGCTTCCATCTACTGCAGAGGTACCTTTGTGGGACCATCTCCAGAGATCTCAGTGGCATAGGTGCATGCAGACTTCCAAGAGGGCCTCCCAAGACCCAGAGATGCAGTTAATCTTTTTATCTGTTCTGCTGGGCAGCCTACAGCGTGCTCACAGAAAAGTAGGCAAAACAAGGAAGAAGTTCAGGAGGTAGTATGCTAGAAAGTTCCTGGAAGATGGGGAAGAAGTGAAGGAGGGCAGGTTGATACTAACAGCTATTCCCCTGTAAGGGCCACGAGTGAAATGTAAGACAGGAGAGCCGCGTTGTGCTTGTGTGGCCAGAGATGGTGGGAAGGCAGAATGTGTGCATCTGCCAAACCTGAACTGCTTCCATGAACTATGGGAAATGGGGCTCAGGCTGGGGAGAGGCAGAGATCTTGACATGTGCTCTGCTGCTGTAGCATACTGCACAGTGGCTGAGATACGAAGCTGAGATTAAGTCTAATATTTTGTAAAAAGAGCACACTGGCCTATTTAAATTAATGCTTTGACCCATTTTGCTCTGTGTGTGATCTAGAAAGTTCAATTGGCAAGAAGCCTTTCATCTGTGCACTTCCTAAACAGGCTAGAAAACAGAAGGTTTTCAAATAAAAATGTATGTATAGCTATTATTCATGCTGTTAAAGCAAATGGGAGGCATCTCTATCCCTCTGCCTTTATCCCCAGCAACCACGCTGCTGATGGATCATGCCAAGCTGACAGTAAGTTATAGCAGTGATCCAGAGACTGGCTTATGGTCATCAGCACAAGCTCTGCAGGGTCATCTGGGGGCGTTTTCTTGTCTCGGAAGGAAGATGAAATCAATCTTTTCCTGGCTGTTGGGGTTGTCTTGGAGCGTTTAAGTCCCTGCACAGGAACCTCAGAACTTGCCCCGTGCTGTTTTTCATTGGTGCCCTGGGCCGATGCAGCTCTCAGCTTGTCTGTCTTCATCCGGGAGTGCTCTGAACCCTGGCCATGGCTGTGAAGTTGCTGAGCGATCGCAGGTCTCCCATCAGCCTTGTTTTCTGTCCTCCTTTCTGATCTTCTTTAGCACATGAGTTGCTGCATTATCCTACTAGATGTAATTTTCAGTCCAACCACCAAAAAAAGTGGCAAGCAGACCAAAATGCATGCAAATATACATTAACAAGAGAAATGGGCTACAGCTGGAAATAAAACCAGGGGACTACTGATAGTGACTCCTAATTGCTGTCCCCCAAATGCTGACCTGCTTCAACTCTTCCTTACATGAGGCACAGATGCCTTTGGTTGTTTCACGTTTGGGTGATAGATCGGCAGCTGTCGAGGTGTGCTGTTCAGAGGCTGCCCAGTGCCTACCCATTGCACAATCCACTGCAATTTTGGCTGAAAAAGTTCAGCACCTTTCCAGCCACTTGCCATTGAATCCATTGCATTTAATTTATTGGTAACTCTGAAAGTAATGTCTGACCTTTTGATGCATTAACACTTTGCCTGCTCATTAGTCTGCTCAGGTGCCAAGCTATTTCCTGGCTGGTCTTGAAACTATTGTATCATTTATTGATGCTTGTCAAATGTGGAAGTGGAAACCTGCAACAGCTGAAGGTATCTTTTTTTCCCAGCGATGTGCATGGCAATAAAAACAGAGCTCTGTTGCCCAGACAGTGCTATCACTGCCCGCTCTGTACTCTGCAAGTCCTTTTCTGGTCTTGAGAAGATGGGTAATAATTTTCCTGCTACAAAAATCTGTCATAATCCTAAGTATGTGAGTAGTGGTATAATAATCCTCCTGACTACTTTAGATGGGAATATGAATTCAGTACATGTAAGTCTGTGCACTGAACTTTCCATATGTAAAAACTAGCAAATGTTTACCTTAATTCATGATTTGTCTGAGATGTCAATGTCAACTATGTCTTTTCTGGCTCATATAAAAGTGATACTACTAAATTTGATTAACAATTCTGTTAATGAGTTCTGAGCCATTACAGCTTCCTGACCGACACTCCAGATTTGAAGCCACTAGGCTTCAAGACTAGCAAGTAAATGGAAGTATATGGCTGTGACTAAAGCCGGCATGTACGACTCTACCACAAAAGGAGCCCATCTTTGCAGAAGCTGAGTCATTTTAAATTAATTCTTTAGAAAACCTGCAGGTTTTGTTTATAAGTCTTACAATGCTGAGCTGTGTTAAGAGGTTCAGAATTGGTGATGCATGCATTTCCTGTAGCAAAACTGCCTTTCTTGCCATGCAAACTTCCAGAAGAGTTCAGGCAAGAAAATAAGGGCACCTTTCTTCCAAAAATAACAAACTCAGGTCTTAAGTGTGGGGTATTTGTGCTCTTAAGGCAACATACTCCTTTTTTCTGGGAATGTGAAGATGAGAAGAATAATAGCACATAACTTCCAGTAACAACATTGAATGTATGCCAAGGTATCTTTCCACCTATTCTCAGTGTATCTAAAGTCCAGGGAATTCATGTGTTTGCTGGAGATATTGCTAACACTGAAATTGTATTTTTGCTTTTTGAAGAAGGGCTGTGTGCTCCAAGACTGCATTTTCCTGGCGAGCTGTGTGGTGGTGTCCAGAGGCATAGATACCTGAATTTTAATCATTCCCAGTAGCATGCCACTAACAAATGAACTGAGGAAGTGTATTTTGTACCAAAAATAAAAGCCAGAACCGGGGCGAGACTGGTATTGTCATTAACTGTGCAGTACTGGATGCAGTAATTAAGTTTTCTGTGCCTCATGATCTCAAATGCAGAGGTGAGGTTTTAGTAGTTCCCTTGTTTTACAGTTGGGAATCAATGAGTTAATGCTTGAACAATTCAAATAATCATCCTATGCCTATGGTTTTAATGGGAAGAATAAACTACCTCCCTGGTTCTGTTCAAAGTCAGTTGAAGAAAATGTCAGTTTAGAAAAAGTTCTGAATGTTTGATAAGCGGAGGGAAAAAACCCATTCCCTTCTGGTGTTAAACCCAATCAGATCTTGAAATGATACGTAGGCTTGAAGAACTGATTTGTTGGATAGAATGGAAGAGTTGTTCTTTGTCATTTCTTCTGTCTGGTAAAGCAATTTTTGTTTTGTTTTATGTTGATAGATGACTCCTAAATCAAAAAGGAAAAGCATCCACAGTAGAATGCTCAGGCCAGTGTCCAGAGCTTTTGGTAAGTGAGAATTTCTTTTTGCTGCTTTGCTTGCCTGAGATTCTTCTAGGTAGTTCTTGACTGAAAAGCATAGGTGACTCTCCCTCCCTCTGGATTGCATTGGAGGCCCACACTGGTTGCTTTGTTTTGTGACTCTGCTTGTGTGTTTGGTAGTAAATATTTGCTCGCAGTGCTCTGTCTGCTCAGAAACATGTTGTGGCTGAGTTCTCCAAATGTGTTTATAATTATTTACCACAAAAGAGAGGAATGGCATTGTCTTTTGTTTTAAATAGCATGTTAAGTCTAATTAGAAAGTTTTGATTTCTCTTAGAAATGGAATTTGATCTAGATAAAGCACTGGAAGAAGTACCTATCCATATAGAAGACCCACCATTTCCTTCCAGCAGGCCGGACAAACGAACTTCTGGATTCATTTCAGAGCTGCCATCAGAAGAAGGGAGAAAACTGGAACACTTTACAAAATTAAGGCCCAAAAGAAATAAAAAGCAGCAGCCCAGCCAAGCAGCAGTGAGTCTACATTAAAATATTGCCGGCGATGTCGTCTGTTGATTGCTTTTTGCCATGAGTCAGGTCTTGCAGTGTAATGAGGGCAACTGTTGAAGTTTTAAAAGCCATAAGCAATTACTTAATTTTTTTTCTGGTATTCATGCTCATGTCTTTCAGTGTGCAATCCCTATTACAAGCCTTTTGTCTTGTTTGACGCAGCCTAAAACCAGGATATGTTTTAGCCTTTTTTAATTCGCTTTTGTTTTTTCATGGAAGCAGTTTCTGGAGGTACTTGGAGCTTTTACAGGAAACGCACAAAATATCATGAGACTTCTCAATTATACTGCAAGGGTTTGTTAAGTCTTAATCCTTTTTTCTGCCTGCATTAAGACGTGGTAACTTGGCATGAATTCTTAATTCTATCAGTTCTCAGAGGAGCTACTCTGTGACACCCAGCTTCCCACAGCTCCTTTACTAAAGATGGTGTTTGGGCCAGCAAATCTGCATAGTCACAGATCTGTTTTTCATGCTGGAGCCTGTCTTTGAAAAGCAAAACAGAAAAGCACTGTCTGTCTACGAAATGCATTGGTGTGAACCCAAGTATATGTGTGTGGAGTTCCCACAGTTCCATTTCCCTGGCATACCACATCAATAAAGATTTATTTCTATGATGGTATGTCCTCGGGGTATGTAAGGACAAATCCGGAGGAGTTACAGAGCTATCTCACAGCAACAGAGCACAGCTGATATGATAAGCAACCCTTACCAAGGGGCAGCCATTGCTTCTCTGAGTTATGCTGCCTAGTAATGAATGCCTGTGGCCTCTTCTGCTCCCTGAGGATTGTCGGCAGAGAGGACCCTTGAAAATTTCCCTAATGTTGGGAAAGATCATATCGGGCAGTAGAGTGCTTTTTGCACCACTTGGAAGTGGAGAAACCTTCAAGCAGAGGGGATATTCAAGGCAACTTTCCATTCCCTTGCACTTTACAGGGAGCATAGGTAGCAGAAGGATGGACTGGTCTCCGCGCTGTAGTGAAAACACATCTGTGTTTGCTTTTTCCAATTCTGCAGAATGCACGTTTTCCCAGTTGCTAAACTTGCCTCTCTTCCAAACTTACTCAGCGCATCCTGTGCCATCTGCACAGGGGTGTGGAAGGAGCCAGGGCATGGGAGGGCAAGTGCTTTGCTACCAGGCATGGAACTAATGCATACAATATCTTGCTCTACAGAAACAAAAATCTTACTTCCTGTAGAGGAGAAGTGTTACTTCCCATGACAGTGCAGTGTTGTGGGAATGCTCATCCATATTGAATTAATTAGGGAATTAGGGATTTATTTAGTTGCTGAAATTGAAAGGAACTTTTTTACTTAAACTAATTTGTCCCTGTCTTGGTTTTATGGACCATTTAATTCCTTACTAGTTCTGACCTCGTAACAAGTCTAAACAAATTTTTGAAAGACTTAAGATGTTTTCTTTGATGCTTCTGAAAATTAAGCAGCCAAATTTTGAAGGCCAGAGTCATGAGTGGGCTATGGCATTGTTTGCAGAATTGATTTGCTGCTGGTTTTGCCACTTGGAGAATACAAGAAAGCGGTGGTTAGGAAAAGCACTTGAAATGTGAGAGGCAAAATCTTGACCTTTTCTACTGCTTAAAGCAGGTCTGTTGGTTTGTTTGCTGTTCCCATTATTTCCATTTAGTAATTTAAGGGGTCTCAGATGATCATAGCTGTACTTCTCTGGTTTTGCTGGAAAGCAGATTTGTTCTTTGTAAGCTGAAAAATGTAAGAAAAAAAGGGAAAAATGGAGAAAAAAGGGAGAAATATAAACTTTTAACTTGGGGTGGGTGGGTGGACAGAAGAAAGATTTATGATTTTATTAGAGTCTTTACTGAAATGAGTGTTTAGAGGGGAAAAAAGAAAACCTCAGCACCATGCACCCCCAAGTAGCTCTGAAGCAATACAATGAAACAGTTGTTTATCATTTAGATTTTTGTGAGATCTTAACCTCATGAGTTCTTCCATCATATGTGAAGATTTAGTGCAGCAAAGAGGTGAATCTCTAATGTATGAAGGAGATTGTGATTCATCCTATTTATTTCTGCTTCCAAGCCAGTTTTTTCCTTAATAAAGAAACATAGAAGGCTCACTTTTAAACATGGACTAAAAAAAAAAAAATTTGACAAATGAAAACTTTTTTTCTTCCCCTAGCATTAAGAGTGTAAAACACAAAATAAACAGAGCTCAGTCTTTTACATTAACGTTGATCACTAAAAGGCATTATAATAAACATCTATAAGAAAATTCTATGCCTTGAGGACCTAATTAGGCCCTCAACATTTGTGTATGTCTTTAGTACATTTTTAGGAACTTGCTACTTTTTCAAATGCAAACTGTTTTCTTTTTTGAGGTAGATCTTCTCATTTGCTGTAGATCGTTGGATTCTTGCATTACTTCCCCTTCTGGAGATGCAGTTGCCTTTGATACTTACATGTTTGTTCCTACTATCTGGGGGGCTCCAGTATCAATATTAAGTGGTTTCTTATTTCTTATTTCTGTTGAAATGCATCAGCCACTTTTGGTTGACACATTTTGGTTGAAACGTCAGTGTCAGCTGTTTTTTGACTGAGAAGGTAAATATTTACACTGAGACAACCAGCACTGGTGTGACCAACCCAGATGTTAGTATATGCATTGCTGCCTAGTGTCAGATGTTTCAGCTAAACAAGTTCTCTACCGAAAACCCCAAAGGTGGCAGAGTTGGAAGTCTGAGAAGTCATTGTCCTTCTTAGAATAAAACTTTTTAATAGAAAATATGCAGTTTGACTGGCAATAAAGCAGTCGTTACCAGGTGGGCTCTTTCAGATCAGTATTTCATTGCTACAGCAAATATCAATAAAATATTATCTTTAACAAAAAAGTAAATACTAGGCTTCTAACAAGGTTCAGCCATGGAAAGTAAAAAGTTTCATGGATGTGTCAAAGCATTAGTTCATATGCAGTCTGTGGTCCTGGCTTAATGAGGCTGGGTTTGATGTTAACAGCAGCTTTTAAGAGTATCTGTTTTTCTTTTTAGAGGCATAGAAAGGAGTGTGTATTCCAGGTGAAAAGGGAAGCTGGGATTAGTCTGAGTTATTGTGGCAACTAGGAGATTCCTTGATTTAAATTGTTTCAAAGTACAAACCCTGCTATTTTGTGGCAGACTGATTCCTGGTCGTTAGTAGTACCAAGAATACAACTGGGTTGGGTCTTGTGGAGTCCTCTGTAGTCACCTAAAAGATTTCCATACAGCATTTAAATTGAAGAAAGTCTCTCTACTGGTAATAGAGCTTTTCCACATCAAAGCCACATATGGGAGCTAGATCTCACGAGAAATCCTCCCAGGAGACAGCATGTTTCATCTTCAGGAGGCTGCAGAGTCACCAACTAATCTTCACAGGGCCTTTGTGGTTGGCAGGTATTACTAAGTCAGCCTGGTTTAGATGCCTCTGGTCACCCACATTCAAAACGTGGGCATTGAAATGAAAGAAAGGGAGCAGGTTTTCCATTTTCAGACACTCAGCAAAAATCTGTGTTCGGTTCCTAAAGTGAAACACCTTATTCTTCTTTTAGAATCTCTGCTTTTGGAAGTGCTGGATTGAATGGATTATAATAAACTCTGTTAGCCTGCTGGAGCTCTGTTTCTAAATCTCTAAATCCAAAATCCGGAACATATGTTTTTCTCTGATCAGGGAAAAAACTAGCTGTTGAAAATACTTTCTCTTCAGGTCACCACCTGATGAGGATTTAATTTTTCCTTAACTGCTTTTTTTCTTTTCTAACTGAACTAGTGCTCTATTCTGCAAGCCCAAGGCATTTGATTCCTGGCCTCATGCATTGCAGTATCCAATTTGTCCCTGGTGTTTTGGGTTACTTTGCGTTTGATTTAATGTCAACTGGCCTGACTACAGGGGGAATTCCAGTGGTGATTCCATTGTCTGCACTGAGGTTTGGTTGGCACATGCAATTTTTATAATGTCTTAACTCTTAATTATTATCATTGAAACAAATATGCTTAGGTTATTATAGACCAGAGAGAGTTTTTTCTTCTGTCAGGTGTCTGCTGGAGTGCCTCCAGAAGGGGATCAGAATGGCCTCATGGGGAGAGTAGATGAAGGCGTGGATGAATTTTTCACTAAGAAAGTGACAAAAATGGATTCAAAGTAAGTTCAAATTTAATTTTTTTTAAATTAAATTTAAAAAAAAATCCATCCTGATAGCTGGGCAAGTAGCACTTCTAAGTTGTATTTGACTTCTGTTCCCAATATCCAGGGTTGCTGTTGTCAAAGTCAGAAAATACTGTAGTAGTCAAGACATTATGAATTAAATTACCCTCCCTTAAAAATGACTACTTTGAAATCAATTGCTTTAATATACCATGTGGGGGGTATTATTGACTAGTATGTATTTTTATAATTCAGTTGACTTCATTCATTCATTGTTCTTGCATTCATGCATGTTCGTGCACATACACACACAGAGACACACGCACAAATACGTAAATAAATGAGACAGCTAGGGTGATTTCCAGACAACTTGGAATGACCCCTTCAATGCTGTATGAGACATCCATTAAGGAAAATGGTAGGTGTTAACTGGTAGATAGCTGTGGCAGGAAAAGCAAATGTTTTAAAGTCAGTGTGAGTTATAAATACCTATAGTGACATGTGAAGCCATGTATGATATACTATGTGTAGTGGTGAAATTACGATGTCTCTGAAAAATGGATTAGCCAGGTTAAGTTCAGGGTGCTCACAGACTACTGCATCCTCCTGTGCTTCCCTTGGGCACCTGCCAGCCACTCATTTCAGATGTCCCCGTGAACGTGCACTATCGCTGCACGCCCGTCCTTGGCCATGCCCATTGCTAAGGATCTTTGCTCTATTTGCTGCACTGCTGGCGCTCTCTCTGGTTGGGGTGCTCTTATGCAGACGTGTTATGTGCCCAGCTTCCCCCTCAAGTGTGAATACTCTGCTTGTAAGATGCCTGTAGAAAGTCTTACTGGCAGGTGAGTTGTTTTGGGGTTGTGGGGTTTTTTTATGAGGATGAGCATCTGCACTATTAAAGGTGACCTCTCTGTGTTCCTTATTGAGGGAAGGTGGCTGTGCCAACTAGTTCCTGTTTCAAGCAGGGGCCTTAAGGGACAAGATCCCCCAAAAGCTGTGTGAATCAAGTACCTGGATCAGTTGTTCTCCTTTTACTAATGGGCAGATACAAACCGGAGGTAGTGCACTCTGGAAACAGAGCAGAGTGAAATTGTATGTTGTGGTGGGATGATGCTGGCTGGACGCCAGGTGCCCACCAAAGCCACTTTATCACGCCCCTTCTCAGCTGGACAGGGGAGAGACAATATAACAAAAGGCTCATGGGTCAAGATCACGACAGGGAGAGATCACTTACCAGTTACCATCACTGGCAAACCAGACTCAACTTGGGAAAATTAATTTAATTTATTACCAATCAAATCAGAGTAGGGTAATGAGAAATAAAAACTAAATAAATCTTAAAACACCTTGCCCCCCTACCCCGGCACAGAGGGACAGGGAATGGGGGTTGCGGTCAGTTCATCACACGTTGTCTCTGCCGCTCCTTCCTCCTCACTCTCTTCCCCTGTTCCAGTGTGGGGTCCCTCCCATGGGAGAGTCCTCCATGAACTTCTCCAACGTGAGTCCTTCCCATGGGCTGCAGTTCTTCATGAACTGCTCCAGCATAGGTCCTTTCCACGGGGTGCACATGGGATCCCACATTTGTTTCCTTCAGGAACAAACTGCTCCAGCGTGGGTCCACCGCAGGATTGCGAGTCCTGCCAGCAAACCTGCTTCAGCATGGGTTCCTCTCTCCACGGGGCCACAGGTCCTGCCAGGAGCCTGCTCCAGCACAGGCTTCCCATGGGGTCACAGCCTCCTTCGGGCATCCACCTGCTCCGGCGTGGGGTCCTCCATGGGCTGCAGGTGGATATCTGCTCCAGTGTGGACCTCCATGGGCTGCAGGGGGACAGCCTGCCTCGCCATGGTCTTCACCACAGGCTGCAGGGGAATCTCTGCTCTGGGGAATCTCTGGCCCTTGTCCCTGTAGGGCCCTGCTTGAAATAGGAACTAGTGGGCACAACCTCCTCCCCCTCCTTCTTCACTGACCTTGGTGTCTGCAGAGTTGTTTCTCTCACATATTCTCACTCCTCTCTCCGGCTGCTGTTTCTCCTGCGCAGGTTGTTTTTTTTTCCCCACTTCTTAAATACGTTTTTGCAGAGGCACTACTACCATCGCTGATGGGCTCGGCCTTGGCCAGCTGCAGGTCTGTCTTGGAGCCAGCTGACATTGGCTCTATTGGACATAGGAGAAGCTTCTAGCAACTTCTCACAGAAGCCACCCCTGTAACCCTCCCGCCTCCTCCCCTCCCCCAAAACCTCACCACACAAACCCAATACATATGTGCATAGAGAGCTTGGGCAGAGCTGTCTGGTGTTGGAAACAGCTGGGTGCCCAGTGCAGGTGAAACAGCTGCCTCTCCTCATTATACCATGCACAAGGCCAGCACAGGAATTGTCAAGACAGTATGAACAATGTTTTTCATTTAGAGACACCAGCTAATGACTGGGCCTAGGGCAGTGTATGGATCATACAAAAGATGGCCTTTGCCCAGGAGAAGTCATTTGGTAATATTTAAAAGAGAGGGAGGAGGGGAGTGGAGAAGAGTTTAAAATGTCTGTGTCTTTTATTAGGAGACCTTCAGCTAAAAGTTCAGACAGCAGTGAGCCCAGTGAAGCAGGTGATGAGAAGAAGAAAAGGGACTCAAGGAAGAGTGGCTTCCTTAACTTAATCAAATCAAGAGGCTCCAAATCTGAACGTCCCCAGACTGTGTTGGTGGCAGAGGAGCCCTCCTCGCCCAAGGTTACTGCAAAAAGTCCAGCTGTGGACACAAGCAAGAAGGAAGTAAAGCCTGCAGAGCAGAACGGTGGTACAGAGCGATCTGAGGAATTAAAGACACCAGACTCGCTGGAGGAAGCGCAGCCCGACGATGCAGCAAAAGCTGAGAGAGGTGACAGCAAAGGAAGCCCACAAGGAGGCCGGAGGTATGGCGTGCAGGTGATGGGCAGCGGACTTCTCGCAGAAATGAAAGCCAAGCAGGAGAAGAGAGCAGCCTCTGCTCAGAAGGTGAAGGCAATTTGATTTCTCTTGAGTTGAAAAAATGAACAAGAGCTAGGTGTCTTCAGGGGAGGTGGGTTGGGTCTACAAGGGTTGATGGCTGGGGCTTGACACATCACCTGCTTTCCACCAGGGATTATGGTGTTCCTGCAAGACATTGCTCTCTGCTGTGGTGGTTGAACACAAATATGCTGGCCAAGGACTAGGCTGCACATGTGGAGCAGGAGATGCACCCTTAAGCCTGCACTTTCCTCCTGTGGAGGAGGTGACACCAGCTCTTGCACTTGATGTCAGGCCATCACAAGCACAGAAGAGGACATGTAATTGTTTGCATGTATTACAGAGTAATTTTGGGGCAACTAGTAAGCACAGCGTGGATGTCTCCACTCTATATGATGTGTGGTTTATTCATGTGTAATGGAACCGTGCTTTACAAAAGGTAAAGCTAGGACAGACTTCTTACTGTGTGCCCCCTGCACACCAGTACCTCAGGCGTTTGGCAGAGTTAACTACAGTGGTAGCTATCTGTACTCTTCTCTTTTGGAAGGTGATGTAGAAAGATGGAGAGATGTACTGTATTTTAAAGTATATATTTCGTGCAGAGAAGTAAATCTGTCTTCCAGATGCTGTTTACAACTGTTCAGCTTATACTTTTCTTGTTGCACTTTTTTTTATTTTTATGTCCTTTTGTACCACACCAAATTATTTTTATGCCTTTGATTTCTGCATTTCAAATACTAACACTCAGAGAAAATAAGCATATGTTAAAAAAAATTAATCTATTCCCAATTATCTGTCCGGATTCCCTTCACTCTCTCTAGTTTCCTCCTCTGTGAAGTGCTGATGCTGAGCAGGAACCCTGCTTCACTTCGCAAACGTGCAGAGTGGAATATCCTCATGTTGCTCCAAAGCATTTTGTGCTGACCTGTTTTGCCTGATGCCCATTTCCTATTGAACTTCCCCATTATCATCCCCTGCTTCCTCCCAGCTGCAGTTGGCATGTTCTAAAATTACAAAAGGATCAGTGTTTTTTCACTCCTCTCTTCCTCTTCAACATGCAGGGCATTCAGATGCTATCCATTCCCCACCATTATCCCCTGTATTTTGGAAGGTGTTACCTTACAACAAAGCTCATCTGCAAGCTTTGCTGTGTTTTCCTTCCTTTAACACATTGCAGAATTGTCTTGTTGTGACCAAGCAAGGGACCCAAAGTTCATTTTTACCTTTCTTCATAGTCTTATAGTGCTTGCCACGATGTCTGAACCATTCCTGCAGACACTGGAGTCTTGTAATAAGCAGATTCAAATTAACACAGTAGTCTATGGCTCGTTAAAGGGATCCTCAGCATAAAAACGATTTTTCTAAAGAAATGACCAATTCCTACCTTTCTCATTGGTGCTGAGTAGTGCCCATGAATAGTCTCATTGATTTCTGAAACATCAAGTTTTCAAGTAAAATGCCATATGATTTTAAATAAGTGTGTTATGCTCTGCCTGTAACTTATAAAATACCAAGCTACTCCAGATTATATAAATTTTTACAACTGCATAAATTGTGTATGCTTGGTACTCTTCAAGTGCTTAACACTTGTCATCTAAAGTTAGTCAGATCTGGAATGATGTGACTTGAGGTAGAATATCAGTATGTATAATTTTTTTTTTAAGTGGGGAGAGTAAAAGTCCTCTTCGATTGATGAGCTTTCATAGCATTGATTGAAAACTTGCATTTCACCTATCAAAAAGAAAAGTTGTTGCCTTTTCCCAGTATTTTTTTTTCTTTTTTACTGGTTGGAAGGGTTACCTTCCTTCTTTCAGGTTTAATATTCAAGAAAATAATTTTATTGATCTTATTTTTTTGTTAGATTTTGTAAAAATTCATATTTATGCAATGCAAAAGTACGTTTTTTTAATTATTATTTTTATTTAAAGAGTGACAAGAAAACTGAATTGAAATAGGAGTCTACACAGTAGGGCACTGAGTTATCCATTCTTTAATGTTGCCCAGACCACAGAAAATTGAACTGCTTTTCAAAAGAATTTTTCAGATACTTAATAATTAATCTTAGATCACAATATCAAATAATTTAGGTTTGCACTTTTATTCATTATATTCATGAAGGTGAAAAGCATACAGTATCCTGATGGTTGAGCTACAGAAGACAGCATCCCACTTCTATTACATTGTTTAGGAAGGGTATGACATCAACTTCCCTAACATCTTCAAATTTGTCAGAATTCCAGTATGATAGAAAGTTGTATTTTCCCTTAAGGTACAGATGGCTGCTTACATTCTGAGCTATTTTACATGAAAACAAAGCCAGAAGGAATTTACTATTTCATTCATACTCTACTGCAGTCTTGTTACAGATACAAGTGATGAGCAGGTGCACAGTAGATGGAAAGATGGTAAATGCTTTTTTGTTTTCTTTTGCTTTGAATACAACGTGCAAATTGGCATTAATGGTAGAGACAAGTATTTGCAGATTAGTGTTGCCTCTAGGTGTATATAAAAAGATCTTTTAGCTCCATCTAGTGTTTACAGACTGAATTTTTAAATACCTCGAGACCTATGAGCAGACCAAGAGCATTGGTAACCTGTTTATTCACTCTCAGTGGCACCCAACTCTGCAGTATTTCCCAACCTTGCATGAATTCCTAATAAAAGTAGAGCCTGGTCATTATTCATCTACATGATGAATTCACCTGCATTTATCTGACATGATTGACAGCTTCTCAGAGTAAATTTTTGCAGCAAGTGTTTAGTGTTGTCTCGGGACCATAAGCAGTTTGTAATGTGTGTACAGTAGGCAGCCAAACATGCTAACATCCTAATTGCATTTTTAAGTACTACACTGGTAGATGCCAGCACTGGCATCTTGCCTCTGTACATGGTTATATTTCCCCAGTAGTCCCCTAACTAGGGAGGGGGGAAGGAGTTGTAGCGAAATTAGTTTTCATATTGTCATACAGCTCTTAAGTCATTTACTGTAGCTGTGTTATGCATATATCTTTAATATTTACATAGGAAAATTAGTATTTCGGTGAAAGTTCATGAGAATTTACATTCCATGAAGAAATTGTTCGTAAATTCAGTTCTCAAAAGGGTTTTTTTTTTTCCCAAGGTATGGAAGAAAAATCCAGTAAGTGAAGAGTGGTATTACCTTCAAAAATATATAGCCAAAGACTATAGGAGGTGGAGAGGTGAGAATTTAGCCAAAATATCAATGACAGTCAAGAAATGGGAATAAAAACTGAGTTTTCACCCAGTGGTACAAAGTATAACGTTCCTGCTAGCTTTGGAGGGGACTTTGTTTTCTGTGTATGGGCACTGTAGCTTACCATTCTGGCCCTACAAGTCATGGCATTTCTAGAGTGCTTCTGACAAGAAGACTTCATTGTTTGGCTTACACGTGGTTTTTAACATACAGATGATTTTATACCTAAAACTTGTAGAAATATAATCCCTTACAGTGGATAGTTATATCTGTATTGGGGTAGTTTTACAGTACAAGAAGTTTAACGATGATTCTAATAGCATCCTCCTTAATGCGGTGTGCTATTTTAAGTGCACACCTGTACTTAGTGGAGAGGTCGGGAGGTAGCATTACCCTGCCAGGTCTTATACAAGAATGGCAGGCACTCAGCATCTCCATCTTTTTCTTTGTTGTATTGAAGAGAGGCTTTGTTTTAGGAGCTGTGAGATTACATGAGCAAAATGGGCGTATCGGTAAATCTGTAAGGCCAACCACAGTTTTCTGCATTGCTCCCCAAAATCTGCTCCTCTTGAAATGCCTGTGTTGTCTTTCCCCTGTGGTGGTAACTCAATGTGGTCAGCATGGATATTTAGAGACCATTCCTTTACGTTTATATTTTAAATACTATTTTCACTCTAAATCCATCAAATTTTCTATAATTAGTATATGCTCCTGCTAATTGCAACCATTCTCTTCCTTCCTACATTTCCTGTTCCAATTTTTATCTACGTGCTATACCTAGCAGTCTTTCAGCTTGTAAGCTCCAAAGGGCGATCGTGTTTGACGTACACTGCATGGCATATGGTGGAGGTTTCTGAATGCTATGGGACAGTGAGATCCTAGCACGAGTCATACAGAGTTGGTGTTGGAGTAGTAGTAGCACTGTCCTGAACATGTCAACATGACTTATGCGTGGGTATATAACCAAATGAAATGGTCATCAGCACAAATCATTTGCCTTAAGTTACTTACCTGCAAAAGTCTATCCCTGCTTTTTCAGTTTCAAAAAAAATCTCACTTTTTTTGCCTAGTCTTATCTTTCTGAGGCTTTCTGTCATAGTATATCCTGCACTTATTTCTATGCACTTTTTGTATTCTTCCATTTATCCCTCTGCTTAAGCTTTGGTAGCAGGTAAGACAGTAAAAGGAGGCTGGTTTTCTTACAAGCACATCAGCTGTGTATCTAAACTTCTCCTGGTGAATACACAGGTTTCAAGCTCACTTAGACTAGAGCTATGATATGACAAAAGTCTTTGCACCTTTTCTTTTGAGGCCAGGTAGTTAGGAAAGCTATTCTTGAGAATAAAAGACTTGGTAAAATATCAGTACATAAACAGGAGGCCCCCTTTCTTTAGAGGTGCTAAGCATCCAGCAGCCCTTGTGATGGGTAGCTTTAAATACCTTTCAAGAAGTAAGGTCTATTTGTTTTTAAAGAAATCCTGTAAATATGTGGGCACTGCTGCTTCTGTAGTTGTAAGTTTATTTAAAATAAAAAGTTATTCTTGTATGTGGAAGGGCATACGATCCATTCAGCAGTCTTACATTCAAAATCTAGATCTTCAGAAAAAGACTTTTTATTTTAAACCTCAACAAGGAATTTTTAAACAGGGAGCTGTCTTTGGAGAAAAGACTGTTTCCAACTAGCACCTTTAGTTTCAACTCCTGTACATTAGCAGACTTTTTGCTTAGGAGACAGGGTGTCATTGCAGCTTTGCTAGACGTGTGGCAGTATTAGTTATCAAATCAGTGTCATTTTCTTCCTACTTAGATCTCCAAGACCTGAAAGAGAAACAAGGAGAGAGAATCTACCATTTATTACTATCACTGCTTTCTCTGTCTCATGGCTTCCAAATTAGAGCTTTTTTTTGAACAGAACCACTGAGTTGTATTAATTACAAGTAGTATTACTAATATGAGAGCTTTTCTCACTCTTTCAGAAACTTGGGAATGACACAACTCCCAGAGAGTCTTTTGACATGGCGATGAGCTCAGAACGACTGGATGGAAGTGTTACAGGTACATTTTGGTTTTCCTGGTATAAACTCTTTCTAGAAAATGCAAAATGCCTAACCTCAAAATCTCACTTCCCTCTCCAGATTGTGTGCCCACAGTTGCTTAAGCAAAATATGAGCTTACGCTAAGTGGAAAGGATTAGAAACAAAGCTCACTTTTTGTAATGTGTTTGACAACAAACGCTTTTCATGAGGTCAGCTCTAGGGCTGAGTAGACAGCTCAGCTTTTACTCTTGTGCTCCATGTTGCACAGGAGGGAAAGTACTCAGTGCATGTGCCTGGGGCGCCTTCGAAAGTGTGCTGACTTGTAACAGGATCAGCAAAGCTGAAGCTGAACACAGGAACCAGCAACAATGTCTGTGCACAAAGAAGTGAAACTCCTGAATACACCTGATGACCTAAACATGACCAGTTTGCAAGGTTTATGGTAGTCAGTGCATGTACCAGCTTGAGTAGTCCTGGCTTTCAGCTGTTAGAATAGACATCTCATAGGCAATGGCAGCTGGCTCTTCCCAGGGTTTACCTGGCTTGACCGAAGCCAGGGCTGTCTGCAAAGCTGTGGTGACCCTGGACACTGCACACATGCACAAAATGACTCTCCATCGTGTAGAAAGTGGAGTCCAGCCTTGCAGTGCTTACAGCACCTGTTCCCTCTGCGCCTTGTCAAGCTGTAGTTCTGGGCCCTGACGTGGCAGTTGCCTACAATGCAGCCATCTCAGGACAAGACGAAATTCTGGTCTCCGTGCATACTTTTGGGACTGGCCAGTGAAGTGTTCAAAAGGACTTCAGCTCTGGTGGTTTGTGCATACCACATTCACTGGACTGAAAGGAGTGGGCTGAACTAGGAAATCCAGGTCTGATTTCTCAACAGCAGTGGTAGGTATCCTGCACGGTACATAGGGTTGCCAAAACATACAGAAACAAGGCTGATAAAACAGGCTGAAATCAAAATCCATATGTGGCCTTCTTGGTTGAGCATTTCAGAAATCGATTTTGAAGTTTTATACCTTTCTAAAGCTAGTTTTAAAAGACAGCATATTCAGAGCATGCTGAACTCTATAAATCAGAGCTTTTAAAGCCTGCTTATTTTTTGAGGAGGACCTTGTGTAGTAAATATGTCTCCTGATATCGCCAAACTGAAGTCAGAGGAGCAAGAATAGTCTGTGCTTGGGGTATTAGAGTAGCTGGGGGTGTCTGTCCCCAATTTTTCTCTGGTCCTTACCTCTGTATATGACACATTTCACCCCCACCTCACTGCACTGTGCATGCCCCTTCTTTTTGGCCTCCAGCTGTCAGTGCTTTCTTTACCAGTCTTGCTTGAGAGCTTCCCAAGGCTGCTGTTCACTGTTGTGACTACAGTTTGTCTTTGTTTTGGGTTAATTTATTTTAACTTACTGGTTCTAATAATATTAGCAGGCCTGAGGTTAGAAGGCAAGAAAGAGAGTTAATGGAAAATTGCTGGATGCTACAGGAAAACTATAGATAGTGATGCAGAAGGAGAACAAGGATTTTTTAATTCCTCGCTTCACATGTGGATGTTGCCTGTTTTTTTGTATGCACACACACACAGGTGAAGGTGTCCTGCTGTTTCGCTTGTAGCATGCAAGTCTATTGCATGCATGCAGACAAACTCTCCGTGTCACGCACTCACACAAATATGTATGCGCCACACAACTCTCCATGGTTTGCCAGAGTTTAACTCCAGCTGGGCTGAAAAACAGCTACATAAGCTGGAAAAACGTATTGGAGATTGGCTTACAACAAACTATGTCAACACTCCCCTCCCTCCCACTGCCATTGAAATGTCTGTGCTCAGCACTTTCGTAACAAAACAGGATTTCTGAATGGGAATAGCAGGTAGGTAGGTCAAGTCAGCATCTGTGAGCACATACTTGGCTTTGCCAAGTACCAAGGCTACCAGTCTGCATTTCGGTTAGTCTGTAATTCTCTTCTGAGAATAAAGACATGACAATTGTTGAAAGTCCCAAGCTAACATACAAGTTCCAAGATTATCATTATACCTGCTACATACAAGCCTTCAACCTTCTGAAAGCTGCAGAGTAGGAAAGTAGGGCAGGCATTTTGCTTGTTTGCAACCTAGAGTCCAGCAGGCTTTCTACCAACTTGCACAGCTAGATAGGATGGATTTATTGCTTGGAAGTCAGCATAGCTTTATCTGTAAATACCTTGGTCTTTGTTTGGGATAAATAGTATGTTGATAAACTTGCTAATATGTGGAAACCGTAATCCATATACAGTGTTATTAGATAAATCAAAATATTCTGTAAAGAATACTTTGATCTTGGCTAAGTTTCAAAATCTCCTCTAGAGCTTGCTAAAAGCAACAAATAACAAGATGTAGCCTGCTGATCACATGTTTGGGATTTATTTTCTGGGCCAGGATTTCTCTGTTGATCTTGGATACCCAACCTTTTGTCTGTAGAGGCACAAAATAGCCAAAGGCTGCCTTTTCCACAGATCCATTGCTGCTTTCTCAGCAGGTAGACTGTACCATCTGCTCCCAGAAATACGAAGGAAGAATAAGGTCCAGCCAGCCATCACCTCAAATATATTAAAAAGGGGGAGATGCCATCACCTCTGAGGCAATTGAATTATGAAGCTTAGCATGTGTAAGAATTAGTAGTTTTAAATGCTTTTCTTGCAGTAATGTTGAATGAAATGTTAGGGGTCCTCTTGCACACTCAAACAGCAGTGCAGCTGTGATATGTGAGCTAATGATGGTATTTTCCACACAAGCATATCTGCGCACAGAGCCTTCTGTGTGGCAGGAAACTTTATTTTATGTCTATTTATTTTAGTGCCTAAACTTCAGCAGACCCTTCCAGAGAGTCGGTTTGCCTCAAATAAAGGTGACTCCATCTCAGCATCATCAGAAAAAAATTCAAAAGCTGAACCAAAGGCAGAAGCTGGTGCGAAGGCAAGAAGTTCTTCCAATACACCAACCAGCCCAAAACCTCCACTGCAGTCAACAAAGCCCAGCCTGGCAGGACGACCCACAGTGCCACAGAAACCACGCTCTGCCTCTCGTACTGGTGAGGAGCTCTTCTGTTATCCCCAGCTGGGTACTTCTGAGTAGTATTTGTGTGGGCTATGGAGGAAACAACCATGGCCACATCCTGAACAGAAGTTAAGTATAGAGGGACAGGTTCTTCAGTCGCTTGCTCTTGACTTGCATCCTTCTTTTCCACCTCCCTCTGCCCTAATTCAAATAAACTTATTAAAATGGTTTAATCTGTGATCTGCAATAGTAAAGCCTGAGAAGGAATAGCAGCAGCGGTAAAGCTGTTTTGAGTTAGCCTGCTTTCACAGAAGAGGTGAGCATAGAAAGCTACTTCAGCATCAAAGCCCTGTTGTAGCAGTACTGACAAAAATAACTGTATTTTCTCTAAACACCTGGCTCTAAATACTAAAGTGCTTAGGGTTTTCTGGCAGGCTGCTCTTAGCCTCTCAAGCAAATGCCTGTTATTCTTAATAATTTGCACAAACCAACTGTCTCTCACTCTCTTTTTCTTTGTTTTGCCTTTGTTTCTTTCCTTATTGCTTTTGACTGGAAATAATTGTAACTGTGCTTTTATAACCCTGTAAGAGTGCCGGTTGAATGACTATTAATTTCTGCTCTGTCCTAACCTCCTGCCCAGATATTATCTCAAGGTTTCCAATAGTGGGAAGTATTTCAGCAGATCTCCCATACATTTTTCTGTCCGCTATTTAATAGGCCAATGTCACAACCCCCTTTTCCCAAAGTACAGCCACTGCAGTTGGGGGGAATTAAATGCTAGTTACTGACTCCCCCAGTAGCTATGGCAAATACAGCTTATTAATTGCTAATGACTGAAAAATGTGAGCATAGCCATTTGTAAGAGCTTGCAGACCTCTAGGCTTTTCCCATACTCACTGTTGATCTTACAAAGATGTCATTTCTGGTGAGGACGAGGGGGCAGAGGGATATCATACCTCCTCCCTGCCCTTGATGAGTAACCTGAGCATTACTTAGTCTCTGCACTCCAGTGGGTAGAATGTTGTTCAAATACAGAATCACCTTCCGGTTTTAGATGGCTTCAAATTTATTTTATTGACCATTTTAGAAATGGTCATAAAAGTGAGAAGTGTCAGGTAAGATGATCACGAAAATGAATACAATAGGAAAGCATGGCTTATTTGATGATGCTTAATCTGTAAAATAGGCAGTGTGTTATCTTAAAATCTGAAGTATCAGAAAGAACTGAGCTATCTATTTCTGCCAGCTCCTATTTCCTGCAGAGAGAGCATACCGTGGGTTTAACACAGAGAGTGATTAATATTTACTCATAATAGGCCAGCTCCTCGGGTGGCAGTAAAAGGAGCACCATCTCTGTTGCAGTCTAACTTCTATCCTAGTACTTGTAGCAACCTGCTGGCTAAGCACGCCCAGGCGATGTGATGAAGAAGCCAAGCAATAATCTATTTATGCTTTTGCTCCTGCCGTTGTTTCCAGCGGTGTGGCCAAACTAATGGTAGCAAATTTTTGCTAAGTAATCTGAGAGCAAAGGAACACAGCTCGGATGTCCACAAATTATCAAAGACTGAAAGTGGTTCCTCAATAAAGCACATACAGCTTTAGTTCAGAAATACATATCTGTGTTTGCCAAGCACTGTGCTCATCCATATGTTGATACCGAGCTTCCCAAAGCAACTGGCCTCACAGGCACATCAAAAGTGTGGAGAAGGTCCAAGAATTGGTGTATCTGTTCAGATCGAGTTGCATTTGGAAGGTCATCACTCTCCTGTGCTGAAAGTAAAAAGCTTGACTCCTTTGTGGTGGCTCCTCAACAGTGAGATAAATTCCTATTAATTTCCAGTATGCAACTGAATTAACTCATTGTACAAATATGCAATACAGGTGATACTCTGAGTTCTTTTTTCATTCTATCAATACTAATGAATCTTCCTAGTTCCTCTGTTGTGTACATATGCCACTGTTTACTCCTTGGGAAGCAAGCATACAAGCAGTTTAAGTAATCCATTGTAGCTGTACTTCCCTACTGTCCAAACAAAGGCTGTCTAGTGTAAGACTGAAAAGGTCTTCCTGTAAGGACTGTAAAGATGGTAGTCAACTTGCCATACATAACACATATCCAGCCTTTTAGAGAAACAAGATATCCAGATGGTTTAAACTATGGATTTGAATTTAAGTTCCAGATTTCCTCACAGTCTGGAAGACAAAGTATTTTTTTCTATTTGGAAAATCTTTGCAGATGCTATCATGTTATGTACTGGCAATTTATTTGTGGAAGTGCAGAGTTCTGTAGGCTATTTATGAAATTTGTTTCCCTGGTTCACTTTTATGCCATATAACTGTGAAACAGGACATCTAAATTGATCAGTTCATTATGTTTCAGGACAATAAAAATATAAATAGAAGAAATATTTCCAAAAATCCATCCAAAACAATTTTCAGCTGTTCTTTACAAATTGCATACTTATGTCTTGCAGGAAATTTCAGTTGGTCCCATCAGATTTCTATTTGTGCTACAATAGCAGTACACGTTAAAAATGCTAAAATTTAGATCTTTGCTTTGTCTATTAAAATTCTTTCATCTGAACTGAGGGCCATCATGCATTCTCTTGACATAATGTAAATTTCTGAATCCTTCTTTTTCTGACACAGATTCTAACTGTTTCTTGTTTGTATATTGTGTTGAGGTTTGGCTGATCATAACAGCACCATTTCTGTGAGCTACAGCGCAAATATAACTTCTCACCCTTTTGTTCATGGTACTCCACAGAGGATGCTCCGGACTCTCCCTCCGGCCCCAGTTCCCCAAAAGTTGCCCTTCTTCCACCTGTGCTGAAGAAGGTTCCTTCTGATAAAGAAAAGGATGGTCAGAGCAGCCCCTCAGTCAGATCGTTTCCTCAAGAAGGTAGGAGTGTTGATATAACTGTTGTTTTAGCATGCTTGTCTTCTACTAGAATTCGATGTGTCATTGTCCCTGATTTGTTTTCACTTGGAAGGGAAGAGGGTTATTTATTTGGAAGAAAAAAGAGCAAGAAGAGTATATCTGGTCACTTATTCCTCATGTCCTCCACCCACGGGTTGGTGCTCTGTATTTTCTTCCTTCGATCAAACCAAGTGAAGGATGAATCCCTTGGTATTAATGATGTAACTGAACAATTAAGGGACTCGTGTATATTATGGTTTAGTTTGGTCTGAATCGAGATGCTTCTTGGTATTGGTCACACACAATAATGTGAAATGCA
This sequence comes from Pelecanoides urinatrix, assembly GCA_013400755.1. Lineage (NCBI taxonomy): Eukaryota > Metazoa > Chordata > Aves > Procellariiformes > Procellariidae > Pelecanoides > Pelecanoides urinatrix. The sequence continues at coordinate 358,030 of VZTQ01004104.1, read as the reverse complement.
GCTCTGTGGTTCAGCACATTTCCAGGGGAGCGACCACAACTTTGTTCCTTGCAGCCAGCCTGTTGTTCTCTTTGTGCTTCTCCTTTCTGTGGGGTTGCTGCATGTGACTGAGTTCACCTCCTCCTCAGGCAGTGAGTCTATGTGCCAGGGCCAGGCTTGGTACCTTTTACGCACAACAGTAGGCTGCTGCCTTGTCTTTGCTGCTTTTCGTGTGTGCGCTGGATTTCTACTTTTGCTGATGCATTTCCTTGCCCACAGTTGGCTCTTAGAATAGCTAAGGCTTCCTCTGATAGCATAGGATACATGGAGAAGTAGTCACAGGAATATTGCTCAGCATGGTGTTAGCTGGCACAAATGACAACATTTGAAATCTGGGGGTGAGACCTCTTCCTTCCTAGGACTCTCCTCAAGACAGACATCCAAGGTGATTACCATCACTTAAGCTGTGAGACAAAGTGGTGCCCCTTCACACTCTGCCAGCAGTTTTTCATAGTGTAGGATGGGGGCAGACAAGTCAAGGCAGATACGTAACACTGGGTTGTGAAGACTGAGCAGTTGTGCTGCCTGCAGAGCCCACCATTACCCTCTAGAGAGAGGAGAGGCAAAACCATCCCCAAAGCGGGATGGCCTAGAGGTATATTTTGATAAGCTTCTCCCTTTCTCTCCTAAAACTACCATTTCCTTTATGAAACAACTTACCTCACAGTCTGGCTGTTGCTCTGCTTGGAAAATTTTTGCTGTGGTGGCTACCATTTGGTGACTGCATGTCAGCACATGTAGGGTATTTATCTACGGGTTTTGACTCTCGCTTCAGCTACCTTTATGATGCTGTTGGGCTGCTCTTGTGCCGTAAAGGTAGCCCAGCACAACTACCACAATCTCACTAAATTATGTAGAGCTAGCAGGACACGGCACACCCAAGGACCTCTCCTGGAAAGGGCTGAGGGTTCAGATGGTTCATGTTGCCAAAAGGTGCCACAGTCTGTGGCTCAGGGTCCGGAAGAGACAGCAGGGTGTCTGAAGTGCCTCCCGGTGGCTGTGGCATTATGAGGGCTGCAAGGCAGAATAGAGCCTCTTTATTCTCCTGCCTTTAGTCCCATCAGAGCCTGTGTTGAGACAGGTGAACTGGGCTACAGCTTAGGGATCAGACTCGCTACACTGGTGCAATCATGTTGAGAATGGTTGCAGTCAAAGGCTGTTGCCACAACAGACTCTCAGCTGCTGTCTGATAACTGCATATGCCAGAGTCCTTGCTTTCTCACCAGCTTTTCACCAGACTGCGAGAGAGAACTTGTTACTACATAACTAGAGAAACACAGTGTAATGGGACATGTTGCAGGTATAATTTAACTTGAGGTTAACCTCACCTTTTCTGTGCTATATACCTTCTCCATCTCCCAGTCATGAGGGGACATATTGGAGAAGCAGGGAATATGGGATCGTAACTACAACCCTTTTGTGTAACAGCAATCTCTAACACAGCAGAGATTTGACAAGGTTTTGCAGTTTGTGGTTGTCACATGAGAAGAGGGACAATCACTTTATTTTTAAAATGTGTTTGCTGCTTGCAAGTCCTTACACAAAAGGGGTCAAATACTGTGCTTTCCCCACTCCTTGCTACCTGAGACCTCCACAGACAACTTGGCCAAACACAGGGTTTTCTAGTGCTACATTGCACTGTGTGAATTTTAACAATAATAGTTTAGAATGGCTAAAATTGTGTTTCCAGATCCTTATGGAGCTGCTATGCTTTGCATAAAATTGTTTGGGAAAGAGTAAATTCTCTTTGTTTTATTTTTTATTCTTTTTCACGTTTTCCTTTCTATTTGTTACTGTTCTACTTCCTCATTCAGTCATTCCTCTGTCCTTCCTTTCTGCTGCCTTTCAGACTAGCATGCTCAATTTATTTCTGCAACTGGTAAATCACTGCAAATCTGCCTAAGTTAGTAAACAAAATTATATCTCCTGCAAAAGAAAGCTGCAAATTAGATGATACTTGATTATAAAATTGCTTTACGTTAATGAGTTTAACTGTACTATGTGGGACAATCTCAAAATATACCTCTTTACACAGTGTACCTGTAAGATTGGGCTGCAGTTACCAACATACGCAAATATCTGGATTAAATTTAAGCAAGCATCTGGTGTATTGACTGCTACTCTTTGAACAATTGATTAAATGGGATGGATAATTATTTATATTACTTTCTGTATGGGGGCCTACAGAACAGCTTAGGGATATAAATGAATCCTTTTCCCTGCTAGAGCAAACAGGAGATTGTCAAAAAAGAGATACAGCTCGTGACTGTGCCAAGCCATCTGGCAGCGTGAAAACCACTTCGGGGCAGTATTCTACCAGTGCAGAAGAGGAAGCTAATGTGCTTGGGCAGAGGAAGGCACAGCCAACTTCTGGTTAGAAGTTTTCATTTTTCATCAACACGGTGCTTCATAACTGGCACTAACAATTGTTAAGAAACTGTAATAACAAAGAAGCCACAAAAGGGTGTGGGTTTGTCATTGGATTATGAGAAAGGTAAAAATCTCATGGGATGCTAATCATCTTTCTGCCCCCACGGGAACTACACGGCATGAAAAAATTTCCAGATAAGAAACGTAAGTGCATTTTTCCTTCGTGGCAACCAGTGACCAGTACCGTATAGCACCTGCAGCCCTTCTGCAGAAGAGGGCTCATTACAAAACGTGATTGCTCATTGCAGTGACGCTGGCATGCTGCCGTGTAAATACGCTACCATGCTACCTAAGTACACAGGTAGACTATCCACTGCTTTGTGTGCTTACATACCTTTCCTTTTTAAGATGCATGCACTGAAGTATTTCAAAATACATTTCAGCGTGAATATTGTTAGTGCCAGTTTCAGTACCTCATTCACAAAACCATTTGAGAACTGAGTAAATCAGCTTATTTTGACATAGTACTTTGCTTTTCAGCTGCATAAACAAACAAAAAAACCACCAAAAGAACCCAAACCCAGCACTGTGCTGCATGCTTAAGCCGCGCTTCCTGAAGAGCAGCTTTGATTTATAGTGAACTCATTGAGTAGGCTATAAAAAGGTTTGACTGATCTATGTGTTTTTAAAATATAAAAGCTCCTGTTCTCAAATGGTACGTGTTTACTTGCTTCTCTTTACTTCTTAACTGGTTTGTTTAAACAATGATTCAAAATTACTTTTTTTCTGAAGTATTTTAATGAGGTATTTGAACATCTCATGCAATTACATTTACCTACAGTTTTTCTGTTTATAAGACATCATGTATCCCTTTTGGAACATCCTCAGCCCAAAATGTATAAACTGATTTCCTTTTCATATTGTAGAATCAAACTTAGCCCACCCAAACTTGGAATCTCTCCTCCCCATCATAATCAAATTATTGTATTTTAGTTCGTTCTAAGATATCTCTCTGATAAAGTAAGTTTCAAAAGCTGAGATGCTGCCGCAGATCTACGCAGGTCACCTGTGTATGGTTTCATCGGGGCAAGGGTAAGCTCTTGTGGCAGAAGCCTGCTTGCAATATGTGGACTTAAATGCCTGAGAAATTTCTCAGGTATTTTTGGGGCAAACTACCTGTCTTGATTTATCAGGCCATAAACTAAACTGGCTGCTGCAGGATGTGTTCTGGGATTTGTCTGAAGAGTGAATGGGGCCTCAAAAAAAGGCCATGTAATTAGCAGGAGGTACAAGTATCAAGAATGACTCAAAAATTTCCAGGCACCTATTTCTTTGAAAAGCAGTGGTGTTTGTGAAGGTTAAAATGCCTGATTTTTTTTTACAGAATTTAGGTATCTTAATCCTCTCCAATTCCATTAAATAGCTCTAGAAATCTTTCTTGAAATCTTTTCCTCTTCTTTCCCAACTTGTATAGCCGGGATAAGAATGCAGCAAGCGTGTAGCTGCTGACCCTCATTTCTTCCCATATTTTGGCTAGCACAAATAAGGAAACAGGTATTTTGGACTCAGGAGAACTATTTGGGTTGCAAATGTGCCGTGTGTGCAGAGGTAGGTCTCTGCAAGACGTGTGCTGGATGTATCCATTCTGCTTTTGTCACGGCAGAGATCCAGAACTGGACAGTGTCTGTGGCAAACGAAAATGGGCCAGAGCTTTCTGTCCCGTTTCATGGCCTGTGGGCACGCACCAGCACTGCCGGGGAGTTGTGCAGTATCCCCAGCAGCTTGGCAGCGTCGGCTCCCTCAGGATTCCTCTCTGCATTTTCCACATTCCTGGCAGACCCTAAGACAGCCTGGCACAACTTGAAAGGGCCAGGGAGATGTGTCAGCACCAGCCTGCTGCTTGTCTGCCCCTGCTGTGGCTGGAGCTGCTCTCCTGGTGACAGGGCAGGCCGTCCCTTGCGGCGGTGAGGCTCTAGGTGAGCGGTACACAGGGAAGGAGAGGTGGTGCTTCATGCCCACCGCGGCTGCTGGCGCCTTGTTAAGAGAGGCGTGCACAAATGTGTACAGCCACAAGGATCAGTGCGAACCAAACCCAGGCATCCTCACCTGAAATGGTGGAGCAAAGACGGTCTCGTAACTGTAACATTTAATTTTGTGGGGGTGAAGTGAGATGACGTGCAACGAAGTCACATTTAAGGGCCACTGTGTGTTTAAAGGTTCATTTTAATTGGAAGCATGAGATTTCTAAAGCTATCAATCCTTGCGTAACATCACCCCCATCGATGTGTGTAATAACTGTCTTGTTACCATAGCAACTGTAGACCACTGATTAGATCAGAAATCTTAATAAGGTTTTACAATTTTCTTTCCAATTTATTTCAAAGCTTACAGGTTTGGGGAAAACCCTGGCCTTCCCAAGATTTTAGAGTGCTGGGCAAACAAAATGGGTACTGTTTGCATTTAGACCATGGGAAGTGGGTATGTCTGCCTGCGTTCTCCACTGGCGAGCACAGCAAGGTGCAGAGCTCTCAGCTGGAAGAGGTGCAGGTTGGGCGCAGAGCCCGGGGTGTCCCCCCCATCAGGGAACAGGGATGGCCTGGGGACCTGGCAGTGCCAGTGGGGCAGGGAGCAGCAGTTGAGGTAACTTGGATGCCAAGGTGAATGTCCGTTCTGATTAAGGCTGCTGAGTCAAAAGGGAGAATATAGATGTGTCCCGCCAGGGAGACAGGCCTGCCTGGGACGTGCGCCGCTGGCCTGAGGGGTGCCCAGCGAGGACGTCCGCGTGAGCAGTCAGGAGTGCATCGTCTGAGATCCAGCCCAGCTGGAAAAAAGAATGCTGTTCTGGTTAGAAGTGGTGTGATGAGAAGAAAGTCTGCGGGCCGTTTCTAACTGTAATATTCATCCGTGTCACAGTGAAGTACTGAGTTTCATATTTCAAGTTTGCCTGCTTGCCAACCAACAGTGGAACAAAATTTGCTCAAACTCTCTTCTCTCACCTTTTTCTGGGTTGAAGGATTAATGGACCTATGCAACTCCCACTAGTGCAGATGAATTCAGTGGGAGCAGGAGCAGGTCCTCTGTGCATGAATGACTTTTTTTTTTTTTTTTAATTATTTTTCTTCCTCTCTCTTCTACAATCATTAGTAAGACCTATTTCTATTTTATACAGCTGTGAAAAGAAGCCCTGGGCAGCAGTCTCATGAGTTCCAGGAACTGAAGCAGAGGTCCTTAAGTAAAGACGGCCATCAGGGAAGCAAGTCCAGTGACTCTGGCGAAGAAGCAGATAAAGATTTTATTTTTGTTTAGCAATCAGTACAAGTGCTTCGTAGCGCAAGAGCTTTTTATAACAATCAGGATACAGCAATCAACAGCCCTTCTAGACAGCTGCTCTTTCACCACAGGTACATTTCCATGCAGAAAACCTGATTCTTCCAATCGTGATTTACAGTGCAGTCACTTGGCATTGATTCGGTCCTTAATTTCTGTTCTGTCCAATGCAGACCTTCCTTTCCATGCCTTTGCTAAAGCCAGCGATTCTTTCATGTACTCTACTTGAATTTCTCTGAAGCAGCTACAAAGAGTGCCCTGCATTAGGGCATTTAGAAAGCAAAGCAAATTAACTGGACACTGTCTTACACTAATACACTGTACAGCAGGTGATGTGTTGTACTGCTGAATGTAAATGTGTCAAATCTGCACGTGACTTACCTATAAATATATTCTTGCAGTATGCAATTGCACATTGTAATTATATTAAAAGAGCACACTAATAAAATAATTTGTATAGATTATATATATTAAATGCTTGGGTATGGTTTTTACATTCTCCCATAGGGAGCTTCTTTCTTCCTGTACATAAAGCTCCAACGCTTACATTTGTGTACCGTCAAAAAGCACAACAGAAAAGGATTTGGATGATGTATAATCATGGTATGCTTCCATTCATATATTAATGTATATAGTTGATTGGAATGAGGGCAATTGAAATTTTATTAATATTGCTGTTTTCTAGAGGCCTTCCTCAGTTCTGTCTGCGTATTAGCTTCCTTTCAATGTGTAATTCTACGAGAAAAATAGTTCGACATCTGTAAAAACATTTCAGCTTTTGAGGGCGGGGGTGCAAATTTCCCAAATTACCCACTTACATTACAGGTTGAAGGGATTTTATTCATATGTATATTTGTAACAATAAAAAATGATTTTACAGCTGAAATACTAGTCTTCGTTTTTACAGCACTATTTGTGGTCTGACAGTCTCTGCTCTTTGAATGTTGGCATTGTGTGAGGTAGACAAAGTGTGCAGTTAAGACAAAACCTGTATAATGTTTTTCTGCTTCTAGTAAACTGTCTGTTCCTGCTGAAAGGGACACATACACATCATCTTCGTAAAACTGCTGAAAGAAGATCTATCTCTTTGCTAATCTCCTCCCTTGGGATCTTCAGCAAAGCAGCCTTCACATGAGCCAGAAACACCTGCTATCTAAATTCTCTATTTTGGCTCCATAGGGCAGAACAAAATTGCTTTGGTAACACTCTCCCAAGAGCAATTTCCCTGGCCCTGCTGTGGCTTCTTGCCTGCGTAGAAATGCTCGGATACCTGTCTGTCAAATGACCTTCGGTCTGATCCCTGTGCACATACCTGCTATTGCCACTCCTCCTGTTGCAGTATAAAGGGCTGCTAAGTCAAAACAGCGGCCTTTTATACCAGAACATCTTAGAAGCACATCTCCAAAGTACGCTACAAGGCTGTGGGAAAGAGGTCCTGACGGCTGGGGGTTCATACCTGGGGTTTGCACTGGCTTGAAATTTTGCACTCATCTAAAATCATTAAGAGGAAGTTCTCCATTTTCACATACATATATTCTTGATTTATTGGGCATCAGTGAGAACAAAAGACAAATGGCAAAGGAAAACTTGAGATGCTTATATTAGAAAGGAAAAATAATCCAGTCATAAGTAAACTGCAATTTAATTCCCACAGGGCATGGAAAAGACAACTGTCTGAGAAGTGTAAGTATACAAGAAGGGTTGCCCGATTTGTTGGTTATGTGAATTTAAGAAAATTAACAGCAAGGTTTGCGGTATCAATTAAAAAAAAAAAATTAGACACTAACTTCCAAGTGCTGAGAATTTCTCTTACTTGTGCTTGATGTCCTTCTCACCAGTCATCTGAGATATTGTACTGGTCCCGCTGTGAGAAATCATGGCAATAGTGTGTGCCCATCACCCTGGTATCAGAAAACCAAAGACAGGGATGTCTGAAATGCTGTAGAGAAAGTCTGTGTTTGTGCTGATAAACACAAGAAGAAGAAAAGCTATAGTGCTGTAATAGTTGTCTGCTGGAGTATAAAGATGTCATTAGACAGCAATGTTTTTCCCTATTAGTTATGGAAAGCCTTTTCAGTCTTTATTCCAGCCATCAGTGTGTGGTGGGCAGGCTGAGCAGTGGAGAAACAACTTCAGGGGAGTGCTAGTGTGAGCTCTTGGGGGTTTGTTTTTGTGTGTGTGTGTAGTTTGGGTGTGGGGAGGAGCGATAATTTTCATTTCTCTACTATCTTTCTACGTGGTGAGCCCAGAACTGTCAACCCAATTGCAAAGAATTCATGTTGCATCCAGAGCACCCCCGTTGTACGTGTATTTAAGAAATAGTGACTTTTATTTTCAGTATCTTGAGCCCATAGAGGCCTCAGGGAAGTGCCACTGTGTTTCGTGGAAGTAACAACCACCGTACCCTGGTACCAAGCCAAGCTGGTTGGGAGGTTTGAGGGGGTCACAGCTCCGGGGGGCAGGGGAGGTGCTGCCTTTCCACAAGCTGTGGGCCCTCTGAAGCAGACATGAGGCTGAGTGAACCCTCCTTGTTTCTCTTGTTGCCTCCCTGCTGCCTGAGCCGCCCTGCGGATGCTCTGTGGCCGGTCCCCCGTGCTCCCTGCCTGTCCCTGACCATGCGCTGCCCTGGGAGGGCGAGGGGCAGAGCCCAGAAGCCACGTTCAGCTGCTTTGGTGGGAATGCCAATGGCAGGAGCTCCTGGGAGGCTGAACAGAGAGATCAGCTAGTGGTTCTCCCACTTGTTCTCCCAGGGCATCCATAGTGTCTTTGAGTACCACCGATGCTCTGCATTCCTCCCTGTCCCACACCAGGCGCTGCTTGAGCACCTCCAGCCATGCTGGCAGTGGCGGGAGCAAAGGTTGGCGTGGGAGGAGAAGGTGCCTTGCTCCCAGGCACGTCACCGGCCTTCCTCTCGAAGCGAGGGCATCTCCGTAATGCCATGCTGCGCGGTCTGGCTGCTCAGAAAGGGATCACAGGGTCCAGCTAGGCTTATGTCCCGACACAATGGTTTGGTCCCTGGACTGTGGCTGATCTCAGGCAAGACGGCAGCTGCATGTTGCATTTGCTGTGTTTGGAGGTGATGGCGAGGGGGTGGCAGCATCTGAGGTGACAGCGAGGTCCTCTGCATCCCTCTGTGCACACAAGCATGTGTACTGTACGACTAAATCAGAGTGAAGGACCCAGCAGCCCTGGTCACCCGGTTAGAAACGCTGCCCTGGAAGGAGTCCTAGCACCAGCCAGCCTCTCCAGTCAGAGCTGCACCTACCTGATCCAGCCTTGGGAAAAAGGGGTGAGAATCTCTCATGGAGGGAGCTGCCCTGCCCTTTTCCGCTCCTAAATCTGGTTTTCAAGTTTTGCCGTTGAATTGCACCCGTGATGTACGTAGCAGGAGCACCTCCCCATCCGAGAGGCGCGGGAGAAGGGCTGTGGCTGCCTGCCAGGCTCCAGCGTGAGCTCAGACAGCTCTACACCACATCTGCAGGACCTACTTCCCACTCCCTACTAAAGGAGCTTAAAATCTGACTGATAAATTTTGAGCATTTTAAAGTATTCCCTGATGTGCAAAAACAACAATAAATAGCTGTTTCCTAAGATGGGAACAGCAATCGTCCTAAATCCTCCCCCTCCACCAGAGCCATCCAGCCAGGCTGAGACAATCTGGGAATTAATGTGGCCCATTAGTCACAAATCTGCGCGACCCATCGCACTTAACTGAGAGCTGCCATCAGCGCGAGCTTTTGCTGCGGCTACTTATTAATTGATTAAAGTGGAGATGATTTCTCTCTCCTGTTGCATAGGAAAAAGCTACTGAGAAACATTTTCTAGGAAAATACCAGAAAGCTCAGCTGCTGTTTGAAACGCGGCTTTCCTGTGGTCATGAGAGAGAGCCGTGCTGCCCAGGGATGCTAATGGTGGGTGGGCTGTGCCCGAATCCCACCTCTGGAGATTATCCTCTGCTTGTGCTGAAGCTGGGGGGAGGTTTCAGGTAGCGACACTGTCCTTTGCTTCTCCTGGAGCTGTGGCCCAGAGGATTTCTAACAAATACAGCGCAGATGAGTACCAGAGATTATCATTTAATGCCAGACTCTTGCTGATCAGGCCTGGAAAACAGGGCGGTCCTTCCCCGCCCTAAGAAAGAGTCTATAAATGGGGAGGATGAAAACTGCTGCCTAAACACATGGTGATGACCTTCTCTTCCTTCAAACACAGGAGATGACAAAACCCAGTTGTCCGAATGATTCCCACTCAGTGCCGTCAGCCCTCGCCCCCTCCCCGTGAGCCCTTTCCGTAGCTCCGGTGAGCCAGTGCCCAGGGCCTCGCTGCCCTGCCCCTGCCCAGCCGAAACCCTCCTAACCCCTTTGGATGCCCCAATGGCATTGCCAGCCAGTGTCTCAAAAGTTACAAACTGCTCACCAGATAATTAAAATGCCTCCAGTCTGTCGCATAAACATTAATTTGTGTCCTGCTAAAGAGAGAAAAGTGCTGCCTGGGGTTGGCCTCCACCTCCCCATCCTGGATATAAGAGGTCACAGGAAGAACCGCAGGCACCTTCCTGGCTTTCCTCCCCATCCCTGGGCCCATCTTCCTGCAGTCCCTCATGCCTCTTCCCAACGTGAGCATCTCGCCAGCGCCACGGCAAGTGACCCTCCAGCTGAGCCTCCACCAGTGTCTGACATTTCCAATGCCATCACGACCAGAGGCAGGGCAAGACCCCGCAGTGGCCGGGGTGACTTCCCGGGGGGGGGCAGAGAGGCATCCGTTCATTTTTGGTTGAGAGCAACCAGCTTCACCAAACAGCCAGGGCTCCCTGGCCCTCAGGCCACCGCTGCGCCTCACGTCAGCGGGCATTGCCGACGGCTGGCAGCTGAAAACTCTGCTCTGATCATTGCACATGGAAATCTATTTTTCCCTTTGTGAAACTGAGATTTCCCCAGCTCTGAAGGGCAGTTTTCGAGCCTTGAGGATTTGCTGGAAACGTCAATTCAGTGGAATTGGCCATGGGACTTCCGCCATCTCGTGCTCCCCTCCCGTGCCCCATCCCAATCCCCTGACACACAGAAATGGGTGGAAAACTGTCTGGAGCACCTTGGCCGAAGGCACTGGGGCTGCAGGCTTCTCCTCACGGGGCTGCCCCTCGGCCTGCTGAGGGGCCGGGCTGTAACAAGGGGAGAAGGGCCGTGGGGTGTCGAAGGCAATACTTCATCGTGGAGGCAGTGGTTTGTTCTAGTCATTTATTTTGGCTATTTACTTATTTATTTGGGGTTATTCTGAAAGGCAAATGTGCCCAGGTTGTCCTTCTGAGGCTCGGAGCGGGGGAGCTAAGAGGTGGCAGCTTCAGCAGGGGCTCCTGCTCTGAAACCCGGTGGCACCTGGCAAAGGATGAGGAGCCACGTGTGACGTGCCATTGGGAGCTCCCCGGCACGGGGGCTGGGTTCAGGGACCCGGGAGCAGGCATCTGAACGGGGTGAAGAAACATAAAAGGGAGGTCTCACGGTGAGCAGCAGGGCAGTGAAACGAGTCGAGGGGCGTAAAGGCTGATGGCAAGTCCCTAGAAAGAAGCCTGGGGGGGGCCGTGTCCAAGTGTCCCTGGGGGACGTGAGACATCCTGGAGGCTCCGGGGTCACACGCGGGGAGGGGAAACCAGAGCTGGTGGCCAGAGGCACGGGCGGCCCCAGCCAGCCGGTGCAGAGCGAGAGCAGAGCTCAGGCCCCTTGTGTGAGGCTTGGAGGAAGAGAAAAGAAGGAAGGGATCAGCTTCTCTGTCTCTGCCAACTTAAATGAAATCTTTTAAAAACAACTCTTTTCCTCTGTAGTCCAGGACAGAGCTGTCGGTTCTCCCATCAGCACGCAGCCAGGGACAGGACAGTCCCTGGGACGAGGCGCTTGCCTGGGTGGGAACCAGGACCACCGTCCTCGCCCTGCCCCGGGCAGCCTGTGGCAAGTCCCTTCACCTCGCCGTACCTGGGGCTACAGGCTCACCCCTGCCCCAGGACATCGCACCTGTGGTTGCTCCTGCTGCATCGGAAAGACCCCGCAGGGGCAGGGGCTGCCACTGCCTTGGGAGTGAAAATTCCCCCGGTGCCAAGTACCACAGAGAAATTGCTGTCAGAGCAATGATGCTCGTCAGCACCAAGAAGCTGAACAGTGAGACCCTGTATTTTCAAAAAGAGAGAGAAAACAAAGTGTGAGTCTCTGCCCAGCAGATGAAAGGGAAAATGCATTTTTTAGAGGTGTCTTTGCAAGGGCTGTGCTATCACAAAACTTAATTTCTTATGCCATATCCCACAGCAAACTGAAGAAGAGGCTTCTGCCAACATGAGAAGAGTTTCTTCCCAACATGAAAGCCACAGCTGCCTCCATCAGCTGTCCTGGGGCTTTATTAGGTGTGGGTTTCAAGCACCTGTGTTTGAGAAGCCTGCATGGGAAAGCAGAGATGCTCCCAACCATGTGCTGATGCTGCTGCGCTGATGCTGCTTTGGGAATTTGTGAAGAGGTCTGCCGGTTGACCCCAGCCCCAACCCTTCAGAGCCTGTTTTTTCTGCTCTTCCAGTAAGTTAAACTGAGGAGAAGAAAAGCTGTGTGGGAGAACGAGCATCTTAATTAGATTGATACCAGCCAGAGAAGGCAGGAGAGGGGCTGCCAGCTTGGCAAATCCAATTTGGTTTAACTGAATGGAGGAGTAAAGTTAACTCTGTAATCTCTGCTCAGCATTGCTCGGGGGTGCCTCCTTTCCTTCCCGTTTGCTTAGGTGGGTAGGACCCAGTGATGGGTAGAGGAGAGCCCCGTGGAAGCTGTACAGCCCCCACTTTATTTGGACAACATTAATTTCTAGCAGAAGACTGAAATAATGTAAGTCATTAACTGTAACTGAGACTGCAGCCCCTGGCTGGATAGCATAGAGCAGCATGTGGCTGGGGGAAATGTCAGCTTTTCCTTTGGGAAATCTCTTCTTAGATCCCATCTGATGGCCTGAGTCCTGACCCCTCCTTTCCAGCAGCATCCTGGTGGGAAGGGGTTGGCTGCTCCCCCATAACACTCATGGGATCCTCATTGCTGGTCCAAAACAGAGAAGAGGACAGAGGACCGATGCCTCTCAGTTTGGGGGCTGCATGGGGAAGGCTGGAAAAACCTGGCCTTGGTGGGAATCTGTGGATGGGAACATCTGTGGGATGGTTGTCCTCGTGTCACATCTCATCTATCAGTACCAGGACTTGAACTGGCTGTGCACACCCGTGCACCCCCGCACCCACACACCTAGCTGAGCCAGAAGGGATGGAGCCAGCATCCAGCCTGGCACAGGGATGCAGGGTTTCCTGAGCAGAGGGAGGGAGGGAGCGGGAGGGAAGGAAGAGGGCATCGGCGTTGGAAGATGGGGGTTGGGGTCTGCCCCTAACAAGCAGTTTGTACCCATCTGAGGGTGGGGTTGGAAGAAAGGAGAGTCTATTTCTTTCCTACAGCAGACAGCATTATCTCTGACTTGTTTTCCAGGCAAATGGTAGGGGGATTCACTGACTCTGTTATTTGCACTTTGTTTCCCTTTCAGTTTGTCTTTCATCAGCTGCTCCAGTGTTTTCCTTTGCTGGGATGCTCACAGACCCCTGCCGGGCGGCAGCACATCATCCCCACCCTCTGCAGCCCCAGCTGTGCACAGTCGCTCATCTGGCACCCTCGCCTCCCGCCCTGCTGATGCAAATCAGGTGCTGGCTGCTGGGGGACAGGTTGCGCTGAGAGGATCTGGGCTTGGGCTTCCTGCAGGACCTGTGCAGGACCCAAACTATCTGCAAAACACACTCTCAGTATGGGAGGAAACACTGATGGGTGCCAGCGGTGGCTTCCTCAGTGTCTCCAGTGAAAAACTGAGGGTAGCTGAAGCCATTTGATGAGGAAAATTTTTTCTATTTATAAATCCGTGTCTGCATCTATTGGAATTATCTTCTGAAAAGGTGAGGGACAAAGTCGCGCCACAAATCCAGATGCTGATTTTTTTGGTTCCCTATTCCGGTCATGGAAACCCGAACATGTGACATCGATACTTCAAGTCTGGCCCAAAGAACGAAGAATTTGTCGGCTGACCCTTTTTCTCTTTGCAAAGCAGCAATCTGCACTTTTATGCATGTTTTCCAATTTCCAGTTGCTTTACTAAGCCTTTCTGCAAAGCTAGCCCAAGCTGGGGTTTGGCCATGTGCTCCTTACTCTACTCCTTACTTTGGAAAAATTGCTAGTTTTTTAATTTACTATCAGCATCAGCTAAATAATACAGTGTTGCTTGTGTCCCCCAGCTGGAGGGCTCCCCGACCCACAGCTCCCTGATGTCACGTAATGGCCTTGCAAATGCTTCCAGCGTGAGGGCACCTACTGAAGCACATTCATGTAAGACTTCTAGCCAAATGACAGCAAAGTCAGGGTGGATCCGGGGTATTTTCTCCTCTTTGTAGATGAGAACATCTTTGTGGGACTCCTCAAGGCAGGATTTTGGGAGGGCGAGGGGTGCTGTGGAAGAGAAGTGCCTGTCCCAGGGAGCCCGGGAAGGTGCAGAAGCCGGGTCAGAGGCTCCCTGAGCAGGAGAGCAAGGGCTGGTATCCACCAACTCAAGACCGCTTGAGCTGAAAGGAGGGAAGAGTTACCGGGAATAAGTTATTCATTTCCACTTCCTAGTGAGTCTTACTTATCTATATCCCAAATTTTTGATTGCGTTTTTCAGGAGCCTTGCAGATCACAGAGAAAACAAGTTTTCTAGAAAAATGGCTGGTTTTATACTTTTTCAAAGCTATTTTACACATCCATATTCACATTTTTTAAAAAAGGAACATAAACTGAAAATAAACCAATAAAAGAAACATCTGAACTAATGATCTGCCATCACAAAGCCTTAATGGAAAAAATCATCCTGTCAAGTATTATTAAATTAAAGCCATTTCTGAACTTAAGAAAAAAATAATGGGACAGTGGTGTGGTTTTCAAAATATGTATCTTTAAAAATCTAAAATGCTCTGAAGAAAAAGAATTCAGTTGCCTGTTTCTTTTTTCATTTTCAGCTTTTCAAAACACAGATTTGAGATCATCTACCTTGAGTGTTACTGCATAGTGCAAAGCCGGAGCCAAAGGAGAAATCCTTAACCAAAAGCATTCCCTGCTTTTTAAAATACTGCCTACCTTTAATTCTTATTTATTCCTTGAAGAAATAAGCCAAGCCAGAGTGGTTGCTGAGTTTGGTACGTGAGCTACACCCAAAGCAGCTATCTTCAGTTTGTTGCTTTAATAGATAGATCCACAGTTCAATATGCTCCTCAAATTTACGGTACCCTGCAGAAAGTCCTGCCGAACCAGTAAAAGTTGCTTTGAGCTTTTTCATTCATGCTTTACCAAGTCACCTAAAGCAACTGGAGAAGCCTAACCCCATTTTAGCCATGCAGCGGGGCAGCCGGATCCTCACCGACAGGCTGGGGTTTCTCTCAGCTTACCTGGTTCCAGTCACTTTGAACTAAATTTCTGCAATTCCACCCCTAAGACCCCTAAATCCATCTTGTGAGATATGTGGGCAGGCAGAGCGGTTAAGCTGTGTGTCTATGGGGTGGCCCCTATATCTATAGGGTATGTTGGTGGGGGGTTTTGGGGAGAGGCAAAGGCATAGCTGGTGCAAACAGAAGAGGAGGCCGTCATCTCTCCTCCTTTTTTCCCCCCTTGCAAGCATGCTCTGCTGCTGTGGGACAGCGAAGCCTCTCTCTGTCGGGGCAGACAGCCGGCACTGAGGGTGCGTGGGAGGACAGGGATGCTCAGACGGATGGACATGTATCATCCACACCCTCATGCACAGGTAACAATGAGTTTTCGTGAGAGCCCATTAAGCTTTAAGGTCCTTTTTTATCTCCAACCTGGACCTGGTTTCACTGAGGTTGTGTGAGATCCTGAATAAGTATTGGCAGTTTAAATAAGGTGATGGTTCTTGCCTGCTCTTCCTCCTCTGAGGGCATGGGGGGAACCAGCTGTGACAAGCTCTTCGCAATCAGTTTTCATAAAACCTCGCTGTCTCTGTCCCTGGTGAGTGGCAGGGTGCTTCCCCTTGCAAGTACTTCAAAACATGGGTAGTATTTCCTCTTAAGAGAGTTCTGTTAAGAATATTTTTAGTAAGAAACTGGTTGTCATGATCATACTACCACGGACCCTTGTTGGTATCAGCCATGGTGATGGTTTCCAGGTTACAAACCTTGCTAGAAACTGATGGGCAGCTCTTTGTCAAAAACCAGGATGCTCCCTGTCTGGGGCAGATGGGCTCTGGAACATGGGAAGAGAGAGGGGGCCAAAAAGTGGCCTTCATGCCCCACTGTGCCATGGAGCAGGGCCAGGTGACCTCATCCCATGCAGAAGCTCCCATGGGACACACGAGGCCACCACTGCTGGGGAGCCATGGTGGGAAGCACTGGGGAGAAGACGCCCCAGGAGAGGTTCCATGGGGGAGCTGTCACCCCGGGGCCAGAAATGCCTTTTGGCAGTGAGGCAAGGATGGGTCAAAGAGAAACCTGTGGAGAGGCTGGTCATGCCAGCAAGGGACTTGTGCAGCTGTCCCCTAAAAATTTAGACTTCCCCATGTGTCGTTACCTGTTGAGCACATGCTCCTCTCCCGTGCCGGGGTCCCCCGTCTGAGCACGCTTATGAAACCCGGGGGCTGCTTTTAGCCTTGCCGTTGCGTTATCATCTTGGTGATCATTCTTCTGGAGTCCAAAGGTGACCCCGGGCTGCCAGCCAGGGAACCCCTCTACCGAGCCGCTCGCACACTGCTGCTTAAAGGCATCAGCTCCGCAGCGTCTCCTTTCCCTTTGCATGCTGGAAAAGCTGGACATCGCTGTTGTGATCTCTCTGAAAGAGTGTAATTTGCAGATCTGATATTTCTTGAGTAAAATGCAACTTTTAGTTCTTCAAGCTTTTTTTTTTCCTCAGATCAAATAGGAGTCTGCTCAGGGCAAACATTAGGTACTTTTTAAAAGCCTTTTCTGCTCTGCTTCTGAGAGCCTCTCTAAAGCAATCAGTATTTGCATAAAATCAAAAAATACATATCAAATCAAAAGCAACCTGGAAAAAACTATCTGTAAGGCATCTCAAGGGAGATAATAAAGTGGCTAGAGATGGTTCTGGGAGCACACACAACGACGCAGAGCCCAGTCCCAGGTACTTGCAATCACTGCAGATGAATATACAGGTAACATTCAAATCACGTGTGGTCCCAAACAGGACCATCATGAGTATAAACATCAGCCTTTCTCTATCAGCACTGAGACCTCTGGCCCCACGGTTTCCTCCTTTGATCAGTACTGCAGGAGGAAGAGGGTGTAGATTTCCATCTGTCTTCATTCTGTGGCTCTTCATTCCTGAGGGAAACCCTCCTGATGGCTGGGAGGGATGAGAAGGTGAGAGATCCCTGCCGCCTGCTGCTTCGTTTTCATAAACCGAGGAGGAAGGTTACAAGTTTTAGCAAACTTTTTTTTCCCCCGCCCCTTTTTTCTACTTCTTCTCTGAAGTCTCACGTTTCCCTCAGGCACTTCTGCCTTCGTTCGGGGAGTTTGGAGACTTTAAAGATTGTCTGCAAGTGGCGCACGGCTCCTCGGAAGCAGTGGCTGCGGGGCCCGGTGTTCCTCCAGCCTGCCTGGACCCGGGAAGGCTGAGACCCCTCCTGCGAAACCTCTGCCCAAGCACTCAGACACGGGCCCTGCTCGGCGGCCGCCCGCGGCACCCGCAACGGGTGGGAGCCCCGGGGGCGGCGGGGCTGCGGCAGCGCCGGNCCTTGGGGGGGGGGGGTGCCGCTTAGAGGGTGCCCACGCGGGTGGGTGCTGTGTGCATGGGTGCTGGGGTGGACAGGTCGCCATCTGGGTGGGTGCCACGTGAGTGGGAGGGCGACCATCTGGGTGGGTGCCCGTCTGGGTGCACATGCAGGTGGGTGCAGTGTCTGTGGGTGCCTGGGCTGTTGCACGTGTGGATGGGTGCCCGCACGAGTGGGTGCCTGCCAGCGCATCCGAGCTTCACCCCTACGGGGTCCTGCAAGTGTTGCAGAGCTCCCCTTGTCCTCTTCATCATGCCATAATATCAGATCTGAAAATCCCCCTTTTCACTCCAAAATTTTTGCCTTTTCATCACCTCCCTGTTTCTTCTGCTGTTCCTTCTTGTCTCCCAATCTGGGTGGTTTTTTTCCTGAAAAGTTTTCTGTAAGGAAAACACCTAAGGGAACCCCCGAGTGCTGTGCCCAGCACCCACATAGACGTGAACTGATCAAATTGAATAGGACCCCCCCGAGTGGGCAGGCAGGGCTCCCAGCTGAGACCCTACCATGAAGCCTTGGGCTCCCCGCACGCAGCCCATGACATGGTTCCCAGAGCTCAGGCAGTGCCGCCTGACCATTAATATATTTGACTTCTATTTAGATAACGGCTACATAGAAGGGAAGGAGCTTGACAATTTTTTTCATCATCTCCTGGAGAAACTGGGACCACGAGTAAGTACCGTGCCACGTTAGTTGTGCATCAAGTCCAAGTAAAAAGGTCGTAATGCTGAGAGATTATTTGTATTTGTTGTTCTCTGATTGCTAGCTCCCTTAGCAATCCCCGAGGGAAAGAGCTTTCCTCTTGGCAACAAGGTGGCATTTAAGCAGGTATGACAACAAGTGCAATCACCTGAGAAGTTCGATCGTTTGTTTTCAGTCCAACAGCTGCTGTCACAGTGCGGCTGCAGTTGGCACCAGCTGAAGGGACTGGTTCGAAGCCTGGAGAGAAAGTCATTTACTTCCGCTGAATAGAAACAAATGAAAAAGCACAGGCACACAGTCTGGCAGGGTGAGGGGGAGGACAACGGTGATGATTTATTCAAGCGACTGCTGATTAGTTTTGTTAATATGATAGGTTTCTTTCCAAGGTCAATTTTTAACAAACACACTATCATTAATTTTAAATGGTACTTGGGAAGACAACATACATCTGTATTGCAAAAATGGTGAGAAGCCAAACAGGAGTCAATTCTGTTGCTCGTAAGGTCAAGACCTGGCTCTGAAGTGTTTCTGGGTTTCTCCCCTGGTTTCCTTTCCTATTTTTGGCAGAATTTCCCTCTCTCACTCACTGCATCTCAGTTCTACCAGAAGTTGCACAACAATTAACAGGGGCTGGTTTCCTTAGCTCTAGGTCACACGTTGCCTTTGGCTGTCACCATCAGCGAAGGAGAAATCCTGCCACCCAGGTCAGCTGCTCAGAAGTATGTAAAGAACATATTCGGCTTAATATTTTTGCTACACAACGTGTGCCCAACTAGGAAGAGAAAAGGAGTAAGCATCTTCCAAATGGAAGGAGAGAGTATGCCAAAAAGCAGAGATGAAACAATTCCTTTAAGCAAAAAGTAATTAATGAAAAGGGAAAAGGTAGTTGATAAAAGGCATAAATTAATGAGTATCAAGTGTAAAATCAGAATTATACTTACAAGCCAATTAGGATTCTTGGATCTTTGGGGCTACAATCAAAAATAGAAGCTGTGAATAATTTTTCAAGCATGTTTTTCTTTATTTTGCAAGTAAATTTGGATTGAAATATTGGCAATTTCTGCAGAAATGTCTTTCTAGAGCATGGACGGTTAGGTGAACAATTAGGCATGTAAAAAGAGTTTAAAGCAAATTAAAAAAAAATTCAATAATAAGCGCTAAGAATCATTAGGAACACAGAAAAACTGATTTGAAGAGAACTTGAAAAGGTCATGATCATTTACCCAGGAACAAAAGATGAAATTGGAAGCTGCTGGTCTTGGGGTATGGAAACACCAGCACAAAACATGCTCAAACAAACCCAGTGACAGCAAACGCGAGATGTGGAAGGAGAGGCTTAAAATGAGGCTGCAGATCTCAATGCTGCAACGGGTCGCTGGAGCAAGGGACCTCCAAGTGGGGCTCTCTAGAGTGAGCTGTAGCTGGTGATAAAACGGAGGTTAGCCTGGGATCTCACACTGCAGGCAGCTTCCTAATGATGAGAGGTCAAGAGGAAGATTCCAGCCCCCCTCTAGCCCATAGCTGCCCTTGCTCATCCCCCACGTGACTCAGAGCTCGGACGACTCCAACTTAAAGCAGCACCCTCACCTAGCTTGCATCTTCTTTGCTTCTGCTGTCTAGGTTTTGCCATTAAAAGAAAAAGCTTAACACAAATTGAACAAAGAAAGAACCAATGCCCTCTCTCCCTATTAAACAGAAGAAATAGGCTAATTCTGAAAGACAGTGCTCACTAACAGCCAGGGCGCTCAAACAGGCTCTCAAGTGGTTTTGGTTTTCTTCCCTGGTTTTCTTGCCTAGTTTTGGCAGTATTTCCACTCACGTGGTATTACCCTGAGTGATAAGATGACGTGTGCCTTGTTCCCCTTTGCTAGCAGTCTGGTTTCGGTCCTCACGATTGGTTAGGGACAAAATGATCTCCTATCCCCAGGCAGCAGAAAACCCAAGGGAAGCTTTGTCCTGGGAGACTGAGATCAGTCCCCTGCCCCGTTCCCCTAGGTATGGGGATCGCCTGTAGCACTGGGTTAAACAAAGGTCTCTACTACCTTTGTTCAATGAGTTTATGTAACAACATTGAGCCACTTTTCTCTTTTTCACATGATTTATGTTGTACAGGCTTGTGGTTATAGTGGGAGGGGTAAAGGATCCCCTTTGCACCGGTTTCCACCATCTTACAGAAAGAAAGTCTCCTTCATGATAAAAGCAGTGAGCTGGGACTGAGCATCTCTCTGCTTTAGTGCTCTTTTTGACCTTTACTTCTTCTTTGGGCTCTTAACATCTCTGTTTCCTTGCACAGCAAAAGGGGGAGACAGTAATACACTGGCATAACTTCCAGATGTGTCACAAGGATTAATTAGTGATTGTGTCTGAAGTGGTATACCAGTGACAAATAATGTTATCAGCATTGGAAGTTGTCTCTGCTTGAATAGTGAATGGCTTCATAATTATATTTTTTCAGCCTGCGGTCTCTAAGCTGTTATTTTTCTTAATGACCACTGTAGTCGTTCAGCTCTGTTTTTCTTCCCAGCTACTCTGCAGCATCTCCAGCTGACACTAAATGCCAGGGGATGGGAGCAGCTGGGAAAACAATGCAAAAGGGAGTCCGCCAGGAAGCTGGGAGGCACAGCTCTTCCTGACGGCTCTGAGCGAGGAAGGAAACTTGAAATACCATCCAGCGAGGGAGGCTAATTCATCATCTTTTATTGAACCATCAAGAATTTGGGGGTGGGGGGTAGGGAAAACTTTGCAACAAAGGTAGACCTACAATAAACCAACCCAAATCCCAGATGCTGCTTTCTGTCTCTCCTCCTCCAGCAATGGGTGATTGCTGGAGGCATTTGGACAATGTCCTTAATAACATGCTTTAACTTGTGGTCAGCCCTGAAGTGGTCAGGCAGTTGGACTAGATGATCGTTGTAGGTCCCTTCCAATTGAAATATTCTATTCTATTCTATTCTAATTTCTAAGAAAATACCTTCAATTTCTAACTGTGTGTTACATATCCATAAGTCTTCAGTGAAACACAGGGGATTTATGACTAAAGTTTATATAAATTCTCCATCAGCTGGAGGGGCTTCTGTAGTTTGGTTTGTCTGGGGGATATAAGGCAGAATCGAGGATAAGTCAGCCACGCACCAGCACAGGTTTGTGAACTGCTGGCATTATCCATCGCCGACTGTTATTACTCCTATGACTTCTCTTTAACCATTTGAGCCTCCAGCTTCCAACCTGCTGCTGCATGGCTGCTTGAGCTGCCTGTGCTCTCTTCTGCCCACTCATAAACCTCTCTCTTCTACATTGTGGACACCATTCCATGCATTTTCTGAAAGTTTTTATACTGAGGTGAAAACTTAGTGAAAAGGTCAGTTTTTTTCAGCACTGAAGAAGTAATTTTATTGGAACAGGAACTACAGCCCCTGCCTTGCTCTCTTATATTGTTGTACATCTTTCTTTCTGTATAGAGATCACTTAGGATCTTCCTTGCTTGCTCTTTGCTATAGTTTTAATGAAGCTGTATGTATATTCTGATAAGAATTAGACAAGAAGAGGTATTAGCCTTGTTATAATCCCCTTGCCCCCAAACCACCTGGATAGTTATGACTGGAAGGGACAGAAGTTAATCTTCAGGAGCTCACCCTGAACAGCCATAAAGGATTTGTCTTTGCTTTTTACTTCCAAAGAAGATGAGCAGCCTCCAGCTACTCTTGCACTTCATCCTTGCCTTGCACAATGTATTGTCTATCTAAATTATGTGTTTAACTTAGTATGGTCAGGCATGCAGCAGCTAGTCATTCAAACAAAGTTTAATGGCCAAAATATCAGCCAGCCTCAAAGCCATCCAAAGCAGACTTCCCCTATGTTTTACCACCCCAAGAGACCCAGGATCACAGACCAGGTCTCTGGTGACCAGCAGGTCAACAGCAAGAAGACCCCGAGCAGAAAGCATTCATCTTGCATCTTCCTCCAGACTAATTCAGAAATCAACCCTGAGTCGATCCTGATTAGATATAAGGAAGAAATTCCTCACTATGAGGGTGGTGAGGCACTGGAACAGGTTGCCCAGAGAAGGTGTGGATGCCCCATCCCTGGAAGGGTTCAAGGCCAGGTTGGATGGGGCTTTGAGCAACCTGGTCTAGTGGAAGATGTCCCTGCCCATAGCAGGGGCGTTGGAACTAGATGATCTTTAAGGTCCCTCCCAACCCAAACCATTCTATGATTCTGATTATTGCCAAATACAGTTATTTCTTTAGGTGTGGCTTTTGTCAGCCTTGATTAGCCTGACCAGTTCCTATTCCTGTTCCTGCACATTAAGGCAGGGCACTGCAAGTGCCTGGAAGTATCTCTGAATGCAAATTCAACATGCCTATGGGAAAAAACAGACACGATATGTTTTCATTGCCCAAAGGCATTTCAAAAAACTTTCAACCTAGCGGAAAGGGCAGAAAAAAGAGCCTGTCCAAATTCTAACCACAAAACCATGATGGCACAGGGAAGGCTGTAATAGCCTTTGTTGGATGCTGATGTCTTCTACGTGAAAAAATATTTCCCACACATGTGCTGATGAGAGCTAGAAAAAGAACCAAAACACAATGCGGAATGACAGGGTAAGTGCTCATCTGTTATAGTATGCAAGATTACAGTAAATCCTAACCAAAATACAGGGCTAAATTCTCAAGGGATAGCACTGCAGTTAAGTAAGCAAGATTGGCCTAAATGAGAAGTTGGCCCAAGAGCTGCAGAGTGAAATCCCACGCTAACGCAGGCAATCTAATGTACAACTGCATGGATGAAATGAAGTAATTCATGTGATTCATTTTTTTAATGCTTCGGGATTTAGAGAAGAAATGTTTGGCCAAAAAAGGTTGTTCTTCTAAGGTCGAAGTGTACATTACTGATGTCTCATCTGGTCTTTGCTGGTCTCCTGTCTGTACTGTGTGGCTTTTGGCATAGTAATAGTTGTTGAGTTTGTTTTCCAACTAGCCTTCTTGGCAGACATAATTTATTTTCATAGATCTTGTAGGAACATGCTATCTCTGGGACCCTTTGCCCTTCTATCAAATTTGGCTGAAACGTTGTTAGGAGAAACATGTGCTCAAGCCAGCATTTTCAGATAAGCCCTGTTTTTTTTCAAGAAACAGGCTATAATAGTCACTTACATTTAGTTTCTTCTTGCTTTTTATACCCTTATCAATATAGTGGCTTGCTTCCAAAACTCATGTCAAGAAGGGAAAAAAATAATCAATTTATGACAAGAGTGTCTTGATCAGCAGGAATTAAATAAGACTTCCCCTTTCATCAAGTAGGCAAGGCTCCACAGTGCTCCATACATTCACTTTTTACCCTCCAAAACAAATGACTCATAATTGTGTTTTCATCAAGGCAAGCTGCTGCCAAAGCACATGGATTCCTTAAGGAGCAAAAGTGTAATTAGACAGCACGAGGCAAAGAGTGTGACAATATAAAAGGAATGTGTTAACAAAGAAGACAGATTACAGCCAGGTTTCCAAAGAGTTATAACCAACCATGACAAAAAAATTAAATGCTGTGGAGATTAAAAAAAATGTGAGCATGCCCTTTCCATTATTACAAACAGTATTAAAAACCAGATTACCTTTGTGATGCTAAATAACTCTAAAGGGTTTTCGCAAAAGGGAAGATGAAGACTGGACATGGAAAGGAGAAAGCAGAAAATTCATTTGTTATGGCAACTTGAAGCATAGAAGCTTTTCTCTGCAAAACTTTGTGGAAGAGCATCCATAGTAAGAAATTTACTCCTTAACCCTGAGAAATGTATGAACAAAGCCACAGCAATATTTTAAAATGTTTGCTGTTATGAGGACAAAAATGCCATGGCCTTCTCCTCACGGTACGTAGTAAGGATTTCTTCTTTGACTGGACAGTGAAAACATGCAGCGGCTCTTGGAAACCATGCAGCATCTGACCTGTGAGGGACCAGAGCAGCTGAAGCTTTACAACTAATATGAAGCAACCTGAAAAGGGATTAAAGCATCTCTCCATTCCAGACTAGCTCCCATCATCATTATAGGCCTATGAAGATCATATTTCATGTAAATTAGCAGAGGGTTGGGTTTTTTTTTCCCTTACATGAGCATCAGGAAGACATTGCCGGGGGTTTACTTCTGCTGCAGGACCCTTTCTTGCCAAGCACTTTCTTTCCCAGCAACCCCACTCTTCCTCAGCCCGACCCTGAGCAAAATTGGAGGCAGGTCCTAGTTCAGGTATGTTTTCCAGACTGTGGCAGGGAATACTCTTCATTACAGTGTTGACTGATGCTGAACATGAGCATCTCTATAGCTGTTTCTGCCTTAAGGAGGCAGCAATTCAGGGGAAATTGTGCTCCTCTGTCAATTAGGGCCATTACCTCTTGATTAAATTCTCCTCCAGAAACTCAGGGAAGTGCATGCAGCAGGGAAAACAAGGAATGACAAGAAAAGCCTCCCCATACAGACAGCTACCAGAAAGGATGCAACATGCAGTTAAACGTTCACAAAAGGGAAATTTTATCTAGCTGCTAACAAGTCTGCAAAATTTTAGCCCAAGCAGTGAACACTTGAGAAAGCTTTGCAAACCTTTGAAACTGGGGAGAGATCTGCTGCTTGAGACAGGCAACGTAGTCAAAGGCAGCATTAGCTCTGATGAAAAAAGCTGTGCTCAACTAGAGCCATTTTCTTGCTGCAAAGCCATTTCCCCCTGTCCCAGCTCATAGAGACAAGAGGCACGAAGTTGTATCGTGTTATTTGTGCAGTTGCTTTCCAGAGCAGAAAGGTGGTGTATTTTTTTTTTAATTACTCCCCCTGTAATTCAAAGAGCTCGAATACATGGAGCATGAGCCTGAGGCATTCGAAAGCAGAGCGTGTTTGGTTTTTAGGCTTTCCTGCTCGTTGCAATCTGTAGTTGAACAGCGAGTTAATAATTAAAGGGAAGGAAGGGAAAACAAACTTCCCGGGGAAGCCGGTGGCCATAGCACTCAGTGCAGCGCCTGTGTTTCTGTGTAAATGCCATTTGTCCCTGCGTGTGCCTGCCTGGAGGTTTCCCCTTCTTCCTCTTCTGCTCCAGATCTTTCTCCCTCTATCATAGGTCTAGCCCTCATCTGTGAGGCAAGAAAATATTTGTAGAAGCCCAAAGGCAGAGAATAAAAAATCAGTCCTCTTGACCAGCGAGCTGCCAAGCCTTTGGCCTCCTCTCAGCAACCTCATCGCAGGGTGGCAGAGGCAGCGAGGGGGTCCCTGTAGCCCCCCGGCCCAGCCGGTACCCCGCTGCAGCCCCTCACTGCCCGGCATCCCAGCTCGGTCCCCTCCCCAGCGCCCTCTCACACCAGCTGCTTGCTGCATCCCTGCCCAGGCCCTGCTTGCAGACACTGCCTCAACTGTCCCTTCTTACCTGGCAATATTTATTTTGTCCCTTTTAGGGAGACCTGAATCTTGTCTGTACAAACGACCAATTCTCTTGAAAAAAAATCTGCTTATTATACTTACATGACTGTAATTGGTTGCTATATTTACAAGGCTTTTAAAAATGTTAATAGTCCCCATATTGTCTCTCTTTATTTCCCCGCTGACTGGCTTTGCTCGCTATTTGTCTCTGTCCACCTCCTTTCTTCTGAGCAGAGCTTGGAGTCCCAGCTGGGGTCCCCCCTCCTAGGGCTTCCAGGACATTGCACCAGGGCAACGTTTGGCTAGTAAAATCCTACCTCTGCTCCATAAATCCTGGAATATTAAGTAGACAATACTTTTGTCCGAATACTTTTCTCCCTCTGTTTCTGGAGCATGCTCTTCACTAGGTGTGAGGCTCCTGCTGAACCGCT
Organism: Pelecanoides urinatrix; assembly: GCA_013400755.1. Lineage (NCBI taxonomy): Eukaryota > Metazoa > Chordata > Aves > Procellariiformes > Procellariidae > Pelecanoides > Pelecanoides urinatrix. The sequence continues at coordinate 331,962 of VZTQ01004104.1, read as the reverse complement.
CACAAGCTTCCCAGTGTTGCTGCCTCACTCTAGCAATGCCACAGCCCTGATTTGGAGACAAAACCATACATGAACAAAATCTAAACAAGCCAGAGAATTGAACTTGTTCCCTAAGCCTTCAGGGGGGGATTGTCAACTCCAGCCACCTGCCCCACTGTCCTGGCTCTGCCCTGCAGCCTGCCCAGGCTGCCCACCACAGGCTGCAGACCTCCACAATCAGATTACAGAGACAGCAAATACAGCAGGAGTCTGCAGTTCACAGCCTTGGTTGGACAAGGGGACCAAACTTTGCAGATTACGTGCGAGGTTTTTTCCAACCTTTTAAATGTTTTTGGAATGGAAAGGCAATCAGAGCAAGCTACTGGTCTGCACCACCAGTAGGTCAATCTTGGAGACCAGGTCTCCCAACCTTGGTTTCTGCTTGGAAGTAGCATGGCTTATTTGATGTTTTGTTTTGTTTTGTTTTTAAATCTTCTGGGATTGGGTAATTTTTGGTAAACATAAAAGTCACCTAATGGTCATAAACCAGGATATATCATTCTCAGTGTAAAAATCTGTAATATACAAATAATTTTGCCTTGAGCATGCATCTTGGGAAAGCCAGTTTGTGCAGTATCTTTTACTTCACTTTTATTCTTTGGGAGTAAAGGTTGGGTTTTAGTAGATCCATTACCACTTGTGTTTCGTAAGTAAAATATTTATGAACAGAGAGAGATTGTCCAATTTGAAAACTCCACTGTAGTGTAACCCCTTGGACAAAAAGCTGTTGGAGCTATGCAAGTATTCAAAGTATTTTGGGTGTTTACTTGATGTATCCCATAGTTTAAATCAGTTAAAAATAAAAAAAAAAAGAGGCAGTCTTATTTTTATGCAGATAACAATGTTCCTGCCACACAAAGCTCAAATGAGTGGTGGTTAATAGCTGACACAAAGTTGAGCAATAAGCTTTCTTAACAAATGACTAGTCTGAACCCCACAGCTCACTTTTCAAATATCATCTATGATTATCGTTTCAGAAATAACTTATCCTACTGGGCACGGAGGAGGATAATTTCAGAGTACTTTGCAAGCCTATTGAAGTCGGCAACTGATAGGCTTGCCTAACGCCAGGGAGGTGTCGCAAAGCATCAAGGTGCCATTGGAAGGCAATTTAAATAGCACAAGGGCAATTTAGAATGCCGAGGGGAAAGAAAACTATATGTGCATGGTCAGTGGTGTGCTGTGCCCTCGATGCCTGCACGCAGCGGGGCCGGCAGTGAGCACGCCCAGGACAGTGGTGCGGGCGCCCGGCCACGCAGCCCACAGGGCTCGCTGGCCACCACCATGGGGATGGAGCGTCCTGCAGCCATGCCCTGGGACCTACTCAGGGCCACCACCAGGCAGGCCCCGGGAAGATGTCCCTGCAAGATCACTGCTGGGACAGTGATCTTGCCTCTTAACTGGGAGTTGCCAGCCCTCGGCGCTGTGCCCCAAAGGTGCCCCCGGGGGGATGCACCCCACTTGCCCTACGAAGAACCACATGGGTGCCCCTATCTTCCCGTTACCACTCCCAGATCCTCAAACTTTCTATCGTCTGGCACATCCTAGTGCTGCATTACTCTTGGTGAAGGAGTATCACTTGTTCTAGGTAGAGCTCCCTCTTGGTTATTTTGATGTGACATTTATAATCCAAAGCCGATTAACTCTTTCTCCCCTGATTTCAATGTAGGATTGTCTGCACTGACAATGCTATTAAAGATTTCTGTATAAGTCCATAATGACTTTGTGCAGGTAAGTGCTCATGAGCTGTCAGTCTGCTCTGAAGTAAGGTGAAGGCAAATTAAATTATACCATAAATGATCAGTCATACTATCTGCATATCCATCTACCTATAGATACCTTTTTTCTGTTATTACTAGCAGCAAATTAAGGCTGCAAACACCAGTCACGTCTAAACATGTGGGGAAAGCTGGTGACAAAGTGGGTGCAAAGATAGACTTTAGCTTAACGAGCCTAAGCAGAAGATACTTAATTTTCTTTTTGATTACCTCATCTGTGACATCCTAGTGTGTCTCTACATCTCTGTCACTGACTGTGGCAGCTGTTTCCGAGCAAAGGCTGTGCAGCAGTTCCGCTTGAGAGCAGCTGGAAATTGCTATTGTCACTGGGCTGCTACTGAATGTGGGTATGGCCACGGAAGTTTTGGGGTGTGGGGCATGTTCAGTTTCCAGTCTGGTGGTTTCAAATACCTGTCCGAAGTGAGCTGCAGTTGCTGTGGGTGCAGCCCAGCCATGGTACTCTGCTCAGAGGTGACAAAACTTACAGAAAGAACTCCTTCCACCCCATGCAACTTTTTGCAGAGCAGCACAATTGCTGCTCCAGTTCACGCTTTGCAGAATCAGGGCCTAAAGGAGCACATAAGGCAGTGAATAATCTGAGGCCTGGACGTGCTACATCCAGAGCATCAGACGGAGCATGCACACCTGCTGTTCACTCTGCCAGGACAGGGCTTCGGAGAGTTTCTTTTCCTAAGAGATTTATATTTGTTTAGCTTCTGAGGCAGGCTGCGTTGATGTATGCACTGAGTAACTTGGAGAAAGTCACTCATGGTCTCGTGTCACAGTATTAAGAAAGGGATTGTACAAGCTCATGAGCCTGCGATAGTAGCTGAAAGGACAAGAAACTGGGTTAGAAGACCCAGGAAGACACAGCTATAGTCCTAACTTTGCCTGGACGTATTGATGATAAAACTTTTGAAGTGTTTTTCTTCAGGGTTAGGGAAGAATTTAATTTATTCTCTCACAAAAAATGCTACAAAAGCATGCCAAAAGCCAGTCTGTGTTATCCTCCTCCCTCCCTCCCCTCCCAGAGGGGGCCATCTCCCACGGGACTGGGAGAGGAGCTGGGACCTGCTCAGTGTGGGTGCAGAGGGTAACGTTGGACTCCATTATTGCTTGAGGGAGACTAACTAGGTGAGCTTCCCAGCCCCGCCACAAAGCTCATCTGACCAGAAGCCTGTCCCCAGAGTGGGGAAATTGTACCTCGTGTAGCCCAGTCAGACCAGATACCCTACTACATTCTAAGCAGGTTACTGCTTAGAAAAAGAAACCATGCCTGATGAACCTAAGCATTGTATTTCACCTGTCACAGCAATGCCTGTCAAAACATAAAACCTGACACGTCCTGAAAACTCCTCACTATGCATAAATTGATTATGGAGTTGAGCAGATGCAAAGGGAACATGAATTGCTTGAAATCCCATGCTATTAATCCAGAAAAACTGACAGGGCTTGGTGCCAGGTCTTGAACCAGTTGACAGGCAATAACAAGCAACAATCTAGCTCCACTGACACCTCTCAAGGCTGATGATCTTAATGAATTACAGGGATGTAGTTCAAGGATAAGGACATCTTCCTGAAGAGAACAAGATGAAAATGAGCAGCATGGAAACAGCTGCAAAACCAAATCCCAGTGATATAGTGGGAACAGCTGGCTAAAGAAGCAGGTGTCACTGAAATATTTTGGGGTCTCCAAACACTGGTTTTCCAACTGAAAGCTTAGTTGCTACAAAGCTATGCATAGCACTAATTTCCAAAAATTCATCTAAGGTGGTGTGTTTGTGGGCTTGTAGAAGCATTAGCCTCCAACTGTAAGGATGCAATGATCCTCATGGTTATCTGTGAGTGAGGAGAGACTTCATGCACGTGTTGTTTTCCCCATGGCAGAACACCATCACAGAAGAAAAAGTTCAGAGGATGAAGGAGCAATACATGTCTGCCTACGATGTCACAACAGATGGACACTTGCAAATCCAAGAGGTATCTCTCCCCAGCCCCAGCCCAGGATTTCTTTTACAGAAGGAGGGAGAATTAGGACCTCAAACAGACTTGGGAGATATGGGAGATAGAGCCTGGGTGGGGAGGAGGTGAGTCATAGAGTACTCCCTTAGCCAGATCTCTTGGTTTGGGGTTTATTTCCAAGGCAACAACATGCCCAGCTTATATTTCCCATACTGGGTCAGCAGCCACCCAGGTTTTTTCATATCTTTACTTTCATGGTTTGGGTTTGTTTCAGGGTTTTTTTATGCATTTTTTTCCCAGCTTGCAAATATGATCTTACCGGATGATGAGAACTTTCTGCTGCTTTTCCGACGGGAAACTCCCTTGGACAACAGCGTGGAATTCATGCGGGTCTGTTTCTCCACAGTGTCTCTTCCCCTTGCACACCAACAGCTTCTTCAATATGTACACTTCCACCCTCCGTAGAACATAGCATGGCAAATATGTTGTTATTGTGGAAGCAAAACATGTTCTGACCTGTTCAGGTAGAGAAGGTTATACCATTTGACCCTGACGCATTATCCTGGCAGGGTGTGAGGTGGAAATCTCCATCAGCTGGGCCAACTGAGGAGCACAAACCCATAAGGTTTCCTTAACTGTGCCCAGTCTCCCTCCACTCTCTGCCCTTGAGTATCCCAGCACAGAATTTCAATTTTTCCAAGACTGCTTGCAGTTAATTTTATTTCACACCCAAACTGGGGACTTCTGCAGTTCAATGGCCGGTTGTGTACAGCCTTGACTTTTACTCAGGGCAATAAGAGAAGCTGCATGTACAAATTAGGTGAGAAACACAGAGTGGTTTCTTAGTCTTTTCTTCCTTTTATAGGCAGCATGTCTGCATTAAATATGTGATAGCAGCACGTCACATGTACAGCATCCAAATGCGAGTAAAAGCTATTGTGTGGAAAGTTTCTTTTATTTTGTCTACAATTAATTAAATATTGGATAATGCAACAGCTTGCTCATTATGGAAGTCCTGATTTGAATCTTTACGATCTATCACCCGAGCAGATGATTAACTGCAATATTTATGTGGTCGTTTCGATCTATCTCCATTCAGATCTGGCGCAGTTACGATGCTGATAGCAGTGGATTTATTTCATCTGGCGAGCTCAAAGTAAGTTTTTCTAACAAGTCTGTTTGGGCTTGGTCTACAGCTCACTGATGTCAATGGAAGCCTTTCCGGCTTTACCAATTTGCTGCCTTTTTGTGGGGTTGACAAATGGCATTTCTAGGTTGTTCACGGTGAGTTTAAGGACTGGGAACCCTCCAGCTTTCTGACACAGCTGCAGGCACCCTGCTGGTAGGGATAGAATCATAGAATCATAGAATCATCTAGGTTGGAAAAGATCTTTAAGATCATCGAGTCCAACCATTAACCTAACCCTGCCAAATCCACCACTAAACCATGTCCCTAAGCACCATGTCTACACGTCTTTCAAATACTTCCAGGGATGGTGACTCCACCACTTCCCTGGGCAGCCTGTTCCAATGCTTGACAACCCTCTCGGTGAAGAATTTTTTCCTAATGTCCAATCTAAACCTCCCTTGGCACAACTTGAGGCAGTTTCCTCTCGTCCTATCGCTTGTTACTTGGGAGAAGAGACCAACCCCCACCTCGCTACAACCTCCTTTCAGGCAGTTGTAGGGCGCGATGAGGTCTCCCCTCAGCTTCCTCTTCTCCAGGCTAAACAACCCCAGTTCCCTCAGCCGCTCCTCATAAGACTTGTGCTCCAGGCCCTTCACCAGCTTCTTTGAACGCGCTCCAGCACGTCAATGTCTTTCTTGTAGTGAGGGGCCCAAAACTGAACATAGGATTCGAGGTGCGGCCTCACCAGTGCCAAGTACAGGGGCACGATCACCTCCCTACTCCTGCTGGCTGCACTATTTCTGATACAGGCCAGGATGCCGTTGGCCTTCTTGGCCACCTGGGCACACTGCCCGCTCATGTTCAGCCGGCTGTCGACCAATACCCCCAAGTCCTTTTCTGCCGGGCAGCTTTCCAGCCACTCTTCCCCAAGCCTTATGGGGGCTTCATTCTGCTCCCCATCCCTGTCTGACAGCTCAGTGGGCTGGGTACCTGGAGAACAACTGGTCTTACTATTAAAGACTGAGGCAAAGGAGGCATCAAGTATCTCAGCCTTTTCCTCAGCCTTTTTCTCAGCCTTTGTCACTGTGTTTTCCCCCGCATCCAATAAAGGATGAAGATTCTCCTTAGCCCTCCTTTTGTTGCTAATGTATTTATAGAAATATTTTTTATTGTCTGTTATGGCAGTAGCCACATTAAGTTCTGTTTAGGCTTTAGCCCTTCTAATTTTCTCCCTGCATAACCTCACGACATCCTTGTAGTCCTCCTGAGTTGCCTGTCCCTTCTTCCAAAGGTCAGAAACTCTTTTTTTTCATTACTTCCAGCCAAAGCTCTCTGTTCAGCCAGGCTGGTCTTCTTCCCTGCCGGCTCGTCTTTTGGCACACAGGGACAGCCAGCTCCTGCGCCTTTCAGATTTCCTTCTTGAAGAATGTCCAGCCTTCCTGGACTCCTTTGCCCTTCAGGACTGCCTCCCAAGGGACTCTGTCAACCAGGCTCCTAAACAGGCCAAAGTCTGCCTTCCAGAAATCCAAGGTAGCAGTTCTGCTGACCCCCCTCCTTACTTCTTCAAGGATCAAAAACTCTGTCATTTCATGATCACTATGCCAAAGACAGCCTCCAATCGCCATATCACGCAGAAGTCCTTCTCTGTTCACAAACAACAGGTCCAGCGGGGCACCTTCCCTGGTTGGCTCACTCACCAGCTGTGTCAGAAAGTTATCTTCCAACCACTCCAGGAACCTCCTGGACTGTTTCCTCTCCACTGTATTGTATTTCCAGCAGACACCTGGCAAGTTGAAGTCCCCCACAAGAACAAGGGCTAGTGATAGTGAGACTTCTCCCAGCTGCTTATAGAATAACTCATCTGTCTTTTCTTCCTGGTTGGGTGGTAACAGACTCCCACCATGATATCTGCCTTGTTGGCCTTCCCCCTGATTCTGACCCTTTCATCAGCATCATCAAGCTCTAGCCAATCAAAACACTCCCTAACATAGAGGGCTACCCCACCATCTCTCCTTCCTTGCCTATCCCTTCCAAAGAGTTTATAGGTATCCATTGCAGCACTCCAGTTGTGCGAGTCGTCCCACCATTTTTCTGTGATTGCAACTATATCATAGTTTTCCAGCTGCACAATGGCTTCCAGCTCCTCCTGTTTGTTGCCCATGCTGTGTGCACTGGTGTAGATGCACTTCAGTTGGGCTATTGATCCTGCCAACTTTTTTGGGGCAGAAGCCCTAATTCCTACGTGTCTGTTCTGAGGCGCTTCCTTGGTTTCTAATACATCGATAACCCTTGTGACTTTGCTGCTGTGTGGATCTCCATCCCCTACCTCCACTGAGATGGCAGACCGAAGGACCTCGCGAGCACACCATCCCGCAAACATTGGCGTGCTGCCCCCAGGGTTATCTCTAGCGAACCTGGTTTTATCCCTTTCCCCCTTCAAACCAGGGAGGATGCTCTGCTGTTGCCCCTGCTGTCCTGCTTCCCCCTTGCCTCATCACATGACCCCACTTGTCTCGGTGCCCCCTGAGCACCCAAGGAGCCCCCCAAGCATGCCTCAACTTGGCTTTGCACATATGCCTCTCCCAGCTAAACAAAGACATAGCTGTTGTGTTTTATTAAAGGGATTTCTTCACAACCTCTTCCCAAGCCTGCAGATTTTCTGAACACTGATTTCTTTTTAAAGCTCAGGTTATTGAGGCAGAAGCCTGTACAGAAACCGTTCCTGGGCTCCAGCCTGAGCCCCACCGGAGACATGAGCGGATGCTTAAGTGTTTTGCTGAATGGCAAATATTTTGATTTGAGATCAGTTAGCAAATATTGCAGGTTTTATGTTACCTTTTACTTATTTTGAGGGTTAATTATGACTTATTCCAGTATGCCTGCTCTGGGGAAATGTGGTTATTTTCTAATTTATTTGAAAAAATATGTTTCAACTGAGAATATGTGAATTTTATGTGAAATTGAAGACACTAGTACTAATCAGGAATGTGAAATTAGATTCATGTACCCCTGCTGAATTTGGATCCAATTTCTTACTGTTATTTCTTGAATTTACTCTAAAGAGTAAACTTGGTGTCCTTCCTTACTACAGGATTTCCTGCGAGATCTATTTTTGCAGCATAACAAGACGGTTGCTGAAGCAAAGCTGGAAGAATATACTGATACCATGGTAAGAAAAGATAGCATTAATATTGTTTAGATTATAGTACTGCCTAAAAATCTCCTTCAGAGTCAATGTCTATAGGGCCATAAATACCCTCTTAAAAGGTGTATCTTTTCCAAGAGATCCCTGTGGGAAGTTAGCACATGCTGCTGCTCTTTCATTGCACTGCACTGGACATCAGCTGTGAACAGCATTACATATATTTTTGCTTTGAGTTGAACTGTTTATTATGAGAAAATAGCTCGACTTTACACCAAAGCAAACTGAGCCCTAAATCCATTTTTAAAAAGTAGTTGAGGTGCATCCTTCTTCAGGGTACCTTCAGCCTCAGCCAGATCTCCAGTTCCTTCCCTCGCTCCCTCCTAACAAATCCTTTTGCTCCCAAGACACGCAGGTATCCAGCTCTTCTGCTCTGCAAAGCCCAGCAAGCCTTGCTGGCTCCCTGCTGCTTCCCTGAAAGGCTCGGAGGTTGAAAGCTTCAACTCTTCCCCTGCCTTATCAGAATAGAGCTTTTATCCTGTAAATAGCAACATTATATTTGGTGTAAGTTTAGCATCAGTCACCTGGATTTCAGAGCAACTTATTATATCTAACCATCTAAAAACAAGAAAAGAAAAAAAAAAAAGCTCATTTCTGATGTAATTCTCAAGGGTATCATTTGAGTTCCACTAGCAGATATTTACCATTGCAATTTTATAAATGATTTTCAGATGGGACTGCCTTGATTCTTGGCAGAAAATCTGTGTTTGTACCTAAAGAACAGCTTGGTATGCAAGCAAACAAGGAGCTGCCCACATATTTTGCAATACCATGTTATGTATGCATGATGCATCTGTGCCTAGGAATGTGATCCTTCAGAGCAAAGTGAAAAACTGTACCATTACAGAAGAGTGTAGATTTTTTTCATATTTATAGGACAGTGAAGGGAGAGGAATGTAAGCTACAGAAATTGTTTTCCAACTGGCAGAGCTTGAAAACAATAAAACCTCATAAATTACAGCTAGAACAAAAACCTTCCTGGTAGTGCTTGCAGGTAGCAAATACAGCTTTTATGCTGCTCCATTAAGGTTTCCATCCCCAGTGGCTAATCTCTGATCCGGTGCTGGGGAATAGGTGATCTGAAGCTTGTAGACATTGGGCGGCTCATTTCCTCCAACTTCTTTCCCCTTCCAATAATTTCCCAAGAAAGAACTGCAATTTCTGCTGCCCCAACGCAGCTAGATATCAATGCAGCTTGGGGCTGACAGCCAGGAGGTCTGGTTTCTGTTCCCATGGTTTTTTATAGATTGGCTTCGTACCTTTGGAAAGGCAGTTTAGTCTCTATGCTACAGGATAAGATTTGATCTGGGAAAAGGGATGCTTTGTATATCTGGGGTAATCTATGATCTGAAATGCAAATCTGGCTCATGAGGACAAAAGTTTGCAAAGCCACAATGCCAAAAGTATCAGGGATGTTAATTGTTATTAGAAAACAAGGATATGGCAGCTGTTTTTTTTCCCTTGTGATTCTTCGCTATAAACTGAAGATCAAGGATATTTACAAACACACCTGATCCCAAGAGCTAAGGCAGGGTATGAAATTACAACACGTGTAATCTTACCCTGTGATATCCCGTAGTAAAATAGAGGATATGAATTCTGTACGTCACGGCAAAGTATCCACATGGACAGCATCTCTATAGTAGCTGCACAAAATGATTCCATGGGAACTTATCTGAAGTAGGAGGGCAAAATTACAAGGAGGGAAGAAAGATTCAGTCTTATATTTGCAGTGCTGGATTAAAAAGGGAGAAGTGACTCAAGGAGTCAAGGCCCAGGGCAATGAAAGCTCTTTGTCTTCTCTCTCTGCTTTCCACGTGGACTGGGGAGCTGCTGAAGTGCAGAGACCCGATGGGACTCTGCCACCATCACTACTGTCTGGGAAAACAGTGGAACAGTGGCCCTTACATTTAATTCCTGAGGCTTTCACAGACTGTCTGTTGTGTCGTTAGCAACCAGCAGCACCACTCCCTTTACTGCAGAGTGGAAATACTTGTATTTCTCTCCCCTATTACTCTGCTCCCACCCTTTTCTCCATTTAGAGCACAAGGTCTTCAGGACAAGGACTTGTTTCTGCTGCACACAGCTACAGGGTCTCTCAGGGTGGTCCATCTATCCTACTCAGGGCTTTCAAGTGCCACTGTAATAACATTCAGTTTGAAATAAGCTGTGTCCCAAGGAGCTGTAAACCCATCTGTCTCCGCAGGACTTTACAGATCTCTGCCCTCTTTTCTGTACATCCACAGCCGGCTGCACACGTCTTAAGCAGTTACTGATATACTGAGTGGATCCTAGAGCCTTCTGGAGACAGGGATAAAGGGGAAAAGATAGAAACTATCATTTTAAAGAGGCTAGCCCAGGCATGAGAAAAGAAAAGAAAAAAAAGCAATTTATGATTCTGTGCTGAGTATTTGCAGCTTTAGTTGTGAGAGGTGTGAGCAGATATCATACCGACCAGGGCATGCTAAATACTTGCTGAAACAGTAGCACATGCAACACTGACATTCACTTTTTGCCTTGCTTTATGTTAATAATGTCAGACTGAGTATAAAAATGTCCTTTCATTTGAGCCAGCATACCATCTTTGCCCATCACAAGCTAAAATTCCAGAGAGGCAATAATGTAAGTACAGTGACTAATAATTCAACAAGCATTGGTCAGGTACTACAGCATTTGAAAGTTAGTAGATGGAGATGGCTGAGGATGAAATCTTAGCCCCAGAGAATGTATAGAAGCCCTCCCAGCTATAATGATGCCAGGGTTTTGCTGTGCTTATCTGCAAAGGTTCTCCTCGGGACTGAGCTATGTACCCCAAGCACACGAGCCTGCAGCTGACTAGCTGAGGGCTCCTCGTCTTCTCAGTGTAAAGGGGAACAGGTTGACTTCTCCCGGAAGATGGTCTGTGTCCGTGAGTATGCATTGTGGACTACATTGTACGCTGCGGGGACTTCTGATGCTTTTCTGGCTGCTGCCTGTCCCCTGTGTGAGGACAATTCTAGAAGCTCAGTGTGGTCACTTCTTTGGCTGTGAAAGCCTGTCTGTCTGTCTGTCTGTGCTCAGTGCCAATGCCAGTGTATTTATGTAGGGAAATAAAAGTCAAAGCACAGAAAATCTAGGTGATTTAGCCCTTTAACACGTTACTGACCAAGCTAGCTTATCTGTGTTAATGAAGTCTCTTATGAACACCAAAAAAAATGATGTAATAATGGAAAGACAAGTCTTTGTTGTATTGACAAAAGCCTAAACAGAGTTTGTTATGTTTGTTAAACACACTGAGCAATTTTCCCAAAGCCCTAGAAATATGATAGGAGTATAGCCTAAAAGACTGGTTGCTTGCCTAAAGGCGCAGTCTTTGTACATCCCTTCTCCATGGCAGTGGCCTCCCTCCCAGGTGGCTCCGTGAGGATGCCGTGACCCCCAAGAGACTCCATCTCCAGTGACGCACTGACACTGCAACCATCACATCTTCTAACCCCAGCCACCACTATGGGAGCCCCGCCATCCCTAGGGAGCTTTCTCCTGGCTTCGGGTGGGTGCGATTCCTCTCGCTTTGCTGTGTGTGGTAAAGAGAGGACCCACACAGCTGATGAACACCATGGAGGGAAACCTGCTTCCCATGTCCCTTCCAGACTTAATCCCAGCGGTGCTGTGACCTCCAGTTTTGCGCCACATTTGCTGTAGCGTGAGCCAGGGGAAGCAGAAAATCCCATTTAAGATCAAACTTCATTTCTGAAGATCAAAACCAACAGAACTCAGGAGCCTGCAGGCTTTTGAAAACCCCAGCAGATAATGCCTTGGTCTCTTAGGAACCAAATGCTCTTAGAAATCCTGCACTAAACGACTTGTCTAGATTACACAGGCGATCTGGTTGGGCAGAGCACTGAGCTTTTGTCCCAAGGGTAACTTGCTGGCCACAGGGCCCTCCTGTCACTCTGCAAAAGCCTTTGTGCCCCCATCCTTCCCTAAGGAAAGAAGCCAGAGGCAGTGCTGCAGCTCGGGCACGTGCCTGTCTTCATACACCCTCAATAACTTCTGTACTCACTGGCCACTTTTAGTTACAGCTGTCAGGTATAGATGGCCCCGATATATATATTTGTGAGAGTAGGGGGTCAGGCAGGAGCCAACTCTTCCCGTGTCCCACCTGAGGGATAAAACACTTTATTACACACAGTAGAGAAGGTTTAAAAGCAGGCTTTAGCGACTCCACTGATCACAGAACTATTTATTTTGGTTGTTTACTTCTCTCCTTATCTCTGTCATGGAAAATAATTCAGACTTATAATCTTATATTGCTGTTCAAAGCATGTGTGTGTTTGTCATATCCTGGTGTTTCAGTGACCTTCTTTACAACACCGGGCTGGGAAAGCAAAGATATTTCCTTTGCTGAATTCAAAGCCAATGGCAGTTTTGATTTTGCACTTAAAAAACCGAGATGAAACAACTCTTATTTTGCAAACCCAGCTCTTACTTACTTACTCTGTCTGCCTCAGAGTGCAGGGACTACATTCAAACAAACAGAACTACGACTTCCCTGGTGCACTGTCATTAAAATGTCAGTGAATTAATTTGTGCAAACACTTTAAAACACGGGGTAGTTTGACAGTAAAATAAATGCATCATTTTATAAAGCATACTGCTGGATGCAACAAAGCTTTTAGTAAAACTGAGTGCTATTTAAACATGCCAGACCTTATCCTTAACTACATTGAAATGTTTCATATCAGCCTGGCAGCATAAATATAGCTTTCAAGAGTGTAAACTGAAAATCCATCAAGTTTAACATATCAAGATGGTGTGTACAGGCAAAAGTTTAAATTAGAAACAATCTCATAACGATTCCAAATATCTACTTCTCCCATGATGGCCACTTTGTCATACGGGGTGGGTACCCTCTGTCATTCTTTGTGTACTTATGTACACAATTAGCAGATTGGATCAATTCTTGTAACTTGAAAGATTAATTAATAAACATTTCCCCAGGCTTTTCCCAAGTAATGCAGCCCAAGATTGCTATGGAGTGGGTATGCATGAGCTCCAGTTGTCCAGATAATAGGATTAGGTCTATCTTATTAGCTGTGGTACCTGAACTAATTCAGTGAACACTATTCTGTCTTCCCTACATGTTCTCCATCTTTCCTGTGGAAGTCACTAGACAAGAATTAGCTTGGCCTAGCTCTTCCAGCCAGACTTTTCTTTTCTTTCTGTTGACTGGTATGGGCAATTAAAATATTGCATATGTTTGAAAATTTTATCCAGGATACTTGTTGCAGAAAAAGGCAAAACAATTTGAAAACACAAAGATTCTCTCTTGGTATTGCAAAAGCAGAGTTGAGTGAAGGAGGTCAGAGAGGGGAGCTGGTTAGCTGTAAGTAGACATGGACAACCACTGAAAATTTAACATTAAGCTCAAAGAGAGGGTGCAAATGAAGCAAATTGACTGGGGATGTTGCTTTTCATTAAGCGTTCCACTAAGGAAAGTATTATCTCTGCAGTTAAATGTGTTTTAATGGGGTCTGAGCTACTGCTGGAATATTGTAAGGGGTTCGGAAATGGATAGAGTTGAAAACCACCAGCTCAGAAAATTGATAATGAAGCAGAAAGACTTTCACATCTAAACCATCACCTCTAATCTAGCCTGTCTCGTTAAGGGTGCACAAAGCTTTTCAGCTTCCTGTCTATTTGCGACATCTGAAACCATGAAAACATGCTGCACCCACAAAGTAGAGCAGATGCAGGGCACGTGGGACACTCAAAGTCCCAAGACAAGAACAGCTATGCTAGGGTGCTTATTTATTTATTCCATGGAAAATGAGATGAGACTTTAGATGTTTCACTGAAAAAGAGACTCGTGGCTTGTCTCAGAGAGGCCTACGTGAAATGAAAAATGGGCCCTAAGTCTGCCTCTGGATTGGGAACCACCAGGTCTGTTCTGGTCCCAGAAGCTGCCACCATGGTCAGCATATATAGGTGTTTATCAGCGAGCTTGTACAGAGGTCAGGACCTCGTGGTAATGGAGCTGAACTTCTCCCAAAAGCTCTGTGTGTTTGCTTTCCTGAGGCTTCACAGAGGGAAAAACGTATCTGAATCTGAAGTCTAGGCTGAAACACTGGTTTTTAGTCTCAAGAGAGCAATTCTGAGATGCACAGAGAATGGGAGAAAATAAAAAACACTTTCAGGAACTCAGAAATGTGAAGGAGAATCCGGGTGAAGTTCAAAGAGTGCTAAAGGCAGTAAGTTTTAGTGTGTTTTGGTAAGGACATTGTACCTTTGTGTGAAGAAAAGACTAGTGCAGTGGCTTCAGCCAGAGCTGCCCTGCCCCAGACAGCAAAGCCCCTGAGAGCTTCACCCCGTGCTTCCCACCAAACGCCATCCTCTCCTACCACGCCAGGCGCGCTGCTTTATGGTGACGTCTTACAGACCGTGCAGGTAGCTAATGCTCCTCGGTGGCCTAAATGGAGGGATTTAGAGTGACATTTTCAAAAGCGCTTAAGTTACTGTAGAGCCTAGGGACTATGGTATTCCCACCACCCAGAAGTTGGTACTTTCTCTAGGTGGCTAAAGAGGGGTTGTCTCCATAAGTTTCCTTTACGGAGTATTTTTCAGATCAATAGCATAAGCTGGATGTTGCAAAGCCACCGGTGGTGGAAAGTCTGCAAAAGTGAGCCAGTAAGGGTATCTCCCGCTCTCCTCACACAACAAACAAAACCAGGTTAGGCACTGATGTCCCATTTGGAGAGAGGTTTTTAAAATCTTATCATCTGGGATGATTTATTTCTAGAAGGAACATTAACCATTTTCTATTGCCTGCAGAATATCCTCCTTTATTAGCCAGGAACCGAAAGCTCAGGTTTTTCTCTCTGATGGCAGTGGGAGGCTGTCGTTGCAAGGACATTTCTCTTCTTGGTGGCACCAGTGAAGGCAGCTCTCACTCCCATCCCTGCCTCCAGCCTTGTCCCATTGTGGCCCCAGCAGAGACCAGGGAAACGTCCCATATTGCAATGAGATAACTGATGGGTCAAAAGGCAGGATGGAAGTTAGATAAGCTGGAGAGGGACAACTTGGACTGACGCAGCATGAGAGAAGTCCTCAGGATGGCTTGGAAGCTCTATTCATCTCTCCAGCTCTAGGGTGAAGGAAGATTCGGAGGACTTTCTTCTGTCATTTAGTGGCTCCGCACAGAGTGCATGCTCAGCAGAGGCCAGTGAAATGGGAAAGCGGCTTTCCTTGTGCCACCCGCATGGCTCTCAGGATGTGATTTTTCCAAAGATCTCGGTATGAGCCTTCAATTGTTCATAGGAGTTTTATACTGTCTTTCAGTGGGAGAAAAAGCGAGCCCATACCGAGTGCTCTTCAAAAATCCTATCCAAACCTCAGTAGTGTAAATCATGCAGAATAATTAATGGAATAAAATCCTGTTGCAGAATCTTATCTAAAGACAGTGCAATAAAGGGTTACCATAGGCTCACCACCCTCAGTGTAGATGCCCGCCCTTGAGCAAGGGGGAGGGAGGAGGGAGCGCTGACAAAATAGGCATTGTATTTATGCAAGGGTTCCCTGTGAAATTGCAGCTCTCCAAATAATATATCTTGTCACGCACGTGTCAGGCTCTGCCCCAGCTTCACTGCTGGGAAGTGCTCGGGACCTGCTGCTGGCTCTCCCCACAGCTCCCGCGTGGTCAGGCTTTGTCACAGCGGACGGTCCTCTCCCTCTAGGCCTCCTGGTGGGGGGCTGGTATGGGCCTTCTCCAGCAGGTGTGCAATTAATTACATACACCAAAGATTTGTAGTGACCTGGTTACTTATAACATGACATAAGCAAATGAGATTCGTGAAGATAAGATTGAAGCATATTCCATTACTGAGTATCTGACAAAGAATGGCAACCCATCTTAGTAAAATATTAATCTTTCCCCCCTACAATGTGGAATACATTTTTTCTAGAACTTTGAGCCATAAGTTATTCAGGTTTGCAACCCGCTAAACGTCTCCCCCTCTTTCCCTGTAACAGACTCTTATTTGTGCCTTGCAGAGAAACACAGTACCACATATAACAAATAAATAAATAATAGCTGGCGGTGACTCATCGCAAAGATCGTATTAAGAAAAAGATAATATTAAGGAAAGGCTAACTTTTGTATTCACACAGATTAACCTCTTGATGTTGGCAGCCCGAATCTCCCTCCCAGCCAAGCAAAGCCCACCGGCTTTAGCGGCGTAAAACCCAGGCGTAAAACTTGAGTGTGTATCAGAAGGTGACATTTGCACCTCAGCCGCTCGGTAGCCACAGCAACAGTCAAAGACAAGGATGGAGTCAGGCTGGAAGTGTTTAGAAGTTCCCCTCTTTTTCTGGCATTTTTTTCAGGGGCCATGGCAAGGCCAGTATTTAGTTTCTTAAGGCGTTTGCTGGAGACCTGTCTTTATCCCTGTGTAAGGCAAGAAGGGAGCGGTGCTGGTATTTGATTGCTTGGGTTGTCGCTGTCAGAAAGCAGGAGGGTTTTGCTACGCTCTTGTGCCGCCCTTGCAGTTGGTGCTAGCAGAGGATGCCGTGCTGCCTGGGGCTTGGGCAAGCACCCTGAGCTTGGTGAGGGCACAGGGCAGAGCAAAATGTATATTGGCTTTTTTGTATGTGTGTTCTCCTCATGGCCTATCTATTTCCTCTCTGTCTTCTTGATTTTTAGATGAAAATCTTTGACAAAAACAAAGATGGACGACTGGACCTGAATGACCTGGCAAGGTAGGCTTTAATAATATTGATGGGGTTTTTCAGCTTGCCATGGCAGATCCAGGCAAGGTGATGATCTCCCTCCAGGGACGTGCATTTGAATCCTACCTCCTTTCAAATTAAATCAGGTACTCTGATGTAGGTGTCCCAGGTCTCTAATGCATGATCCCCATCGCAATAGTCCACTAACCTAGAGCTGGTGACACTGAGCAATGCCAGAACCTGTTTGTGCATCACCAGCACGCTCTGGCATGATCCGTGCTACCTCTGTGATGCTCCTCAGGAGGTGATGAAGCAGCCAGTGGCACCATTTCTCCAAAAGAAGGATGGCAATCCCCTTCAGCAGGGTCACAAATGTGCATTTATTTCACATCATCATGCACAGCAGGGATTGCAAAGAATTTTTGCTACTTGTTTGAGGAATAAAGGTGCCACTGCAAAGGAGCTTTCCAATGGCAGTAAGAAAGGATTTGGAGAGACAAGATGAAGGTGCTTGTGAATGAAGCTGGGGACCCAGTCACAGGCCTCTGTCTCTTTTCTGTCCTTATTACCTCAGAGGCTTTTGTATGATTTTTCACTGCATATAGATAGAGAGTATGCCTCTGTCTGTAAATGTATGTGCAGTGACTGGACGGGACTTTAAATGTGCAGGTACAGTCTTAAAACACTGGTTTGGGGGATGAGAGGAGAGAGGTGCTGGTTTGCCACTGTTACTTTCTGCTCGGGATCACAACAAATGCCGGCACAAATAACTGCAGTGCATGTGGCAGTTGGCTTTGACCGCTGAATATATGAAGAGAAACAGGCAGAATGGATAATATCTAAAGGGGGCTGCTGTTGCATTTTCCTCTTAAATACGGTTCCCCTCCTGCCCCCTTGCCCCATGCCAGCTGAGGCTCCCCTCTCGTACGAGCACACTTCTCACACCCCAAACCCTTCAGTGTGCAGACACAGCGCAGCACACTGGGCTCTAAAAACCTCCGGGTTAGCAGAGCAGCTGCAGAGAGAAAAGCTTTTATCAGTGCTGTGAGGGGCTTTGGGAGGGGGGGGGGGGAAGGGGAGGAATTTGGCCAGTCTCGGCACTCAGACCGGTATTACTTTGTCCTTTACTTTTACAACCACCAATTCTCCCTCCAACAGAGAGCGATAAATTGCTCTTTCCTTTAATGCAGCACAGCAATCCAGTTACGAGGAATGATTGTCTGGTAGCTCTCGCTTCGGAGGCTGACCACCTCCATTGCGCTGGACCACCAGAAATGCTCTGGGAGAAGCAATGGTGCTAAGAAGCACATCTGCAGCGAGCCAAAGGGCACCCGCCGTTCCCCATCGGATAGGGAGCGAGGCATGTGTTCATGTAACAGCCCCCTGTAAATAACCCCGCAGGCGATTTTCTTTTTTAAAGGCCTATAATCTAAAATCTCTTTGCTTTACGAACCGGAAGAGTTCAGCGTATTTTGTGTGCAGACGATAAAGTGGAAAGATCTTAATTTAAATCTCCCCATTCAGGATTCTGGCACTCCAGGAAAATTTCCTTCTTCAATTTAAAATGGATGTAAGTAGCGCTATTTTTTGATGCATCAATCCCGTCTCTCTCAGCTAAGATAACCTGGGCCCAAACCTGAATCTTTTTATTTCTTTTTTTTCACTTGCTTGTCCTCTCCACATATAGGCTTGCAGCACAGAAGAAAGGAAGAGAGATTTTGAGAAGATCTTTGCACACTACGACGTTGTGAGTCCCAGAGGCCGTTCCCTCGCGGTCTTTAAATGACACAGATTTAACATACACTGCTCAGACTTCTTCCTCCCAGTGGGTGCTGGGGGGGTCACTCAGGAGCTGCAGCTGTGCCCAAGCCCACGGGCCAGGGGGGCCCGGGCGCCAGGCTGGGGGGTAAGGTGGGGACACATGCTCAGAGACCTTGTGGCAAAGGACCCATTTTGACTTTCTCCATCGCCACGGCCAGCGCTGCTGCTTTAGCAGTATCTCCCCGCAGGAGACACAAGGGATGTAAAGGAGGTGGTGGCTTTAGCTCTCACAGTTTCCGGCAGTTTGGGACCTGCATCACCACCACATTGAAAAATAAAACCCCTTCCAGTACTGAACCAAGGGTTATTTAGGGAGTCTGGCCCAAGTTATTTGGGCCAGATCTTGACCACCTAACTGCCTGTTAGAAATCAGCAATTCAGTGCCACTTCTGACAGTCACACAACTCCCTCAGGGTGGTGGCCAGCAAGCCTCACAAAAGGGTGGGAGGTGTTGCTCCTGTTTGAGGGGAAGAGATGGTTTGGGAATAAGGGAGGGATCTTAGATATTAGAAATTAGGGAGAAATTCTTCACTGTGAGGGCGGTGAGACACTGGAACAGGTTGCCCAGAGAAGTTTTGGATGCCCTGGAAGGGTCCAAGGCCAGGTTCGATGGGGCTTTGAGCAACCTGATCTAGTGGAAGATGCCCCTGCCCATGGCAGGTGGGTGGCACTATATGATCTTTGAGGTCCCTTCCAACTCAAACCACTCTATGATTCTATGACCTTTATGCTACAAAGCTCGGTGACCAGGTGGACCTACTGACCTACTTTTGACTTAGTGGTGCATTTTGATGTTTCTTCCATCTTTCAGAGTAAAACAGGAGCACTTGAAGGCCCAGAAGTGGATGGGTTTGTCAAAGACATGATGGAACTGGTCAAGGTAGCTTCATGGTTATTTCCATTTATTAATACCTTATATTTCCAAGAGGAAGATGATTGTTTTACTAAAGTTATGTAAACAGAGGGGCTGCTGTGAAGGTAGAGTCAAATTTCACTTTGATGAGCAGCAGAAACAAATGTCATGGTCTCAGCATAAACACTCTAGAGCATTTCTCCGTTTCACAGAAATTCTGCCTGACAAATTAATAAACCTTCACTCAGCAATTGTATTTAAGAAAGGTCCATTCTAGCTCATACTCTGAATTAGGCAGATGTTACAGCATCACAAACTGGTTGATGTGGATCAGTCATCAGAAGTTCTTTCTTCTGTTTTCACTGTGAATATGATCCTCACCAGCATGACCTCATGGTTCATTAGCTCGTCACTGGGCTACACCTGAAAATGACTTGAGCTCTACCTCTAATCAAGAACACCATGCCCAGTGCATCACCAGTTTCTGACAGACAGCAGAGTCCATCTGCATTGGATTACCTTGAGTTTCCAGATGCAGTCCAAGATACAGTTTTTGATCCAAATATAGTCTGGTATTTGGCTCCCTCTGAGCCTGAGCTGTTGCATTTCCACACGATGTGACCGGACGCAGGGATGCCTGCGCTCCCATGTCCTTTTAGCAGAGAGCAGCTGTATGCTGATGGCTGTGTGTGTACGTACATTATAGCCACGTGGTGCGTAGGGAAGGGTGTGAGGACAGGCAGGATGTTGGATTTGTGCTCTGTGCATGTGTGTCCAAAGGAGCGAAGGTTGTACTTTCCCCAAGGGCCTTCATCAGCATCATGCTTGGGCACCACAAGCTGTGCGTGTGAATTTGATCTCCTCCTGAGAAAGTGGGAAGCAGAGGATGCGGTACAGCATTAGGAGCATACGGAGACAGTGTAGCCTGTAAAGTATGCCTTTGGCATTCATTTGATCCACTAAAGGTATTTTTAAGTTGCTGGCTAGCCTGTAAAATAGTAGGCTGCTGACAGTAATGCCACATCACTCCTCATGTAGCAGGTTTGAGAGAGGAAACCAGATGAAAGCACAAATGCAGCAGTGCAGCGATCTGTATCACACAACTTTCTGCAGACTTTTGTTTGATACGGATCAGATACTGATGGCCGTGACTAAGCACAAAAATCATGTTGCATTTCCTTACAGTCACTCACAGTCCCACACCTCTTCTGTTTTTCCAGGGTATCCTTTCCCCATTCTCTGTTCACTTCCCCACCTTGTATGAGCTGATGGGGGGTCAGGCTGTCTGGTAGCTTCTCCTTGGGTGGATTTCCCTGTCGCTGCATGGCCTGCTGTTTTACATCTGGGGAAATCCAGAGCTATTTTCTCTCTCAGCACCATTTTTCTCTTTTGCCTGCAGCCCAGCATTAGTGGTGTGGACCTGGACAAGTTCCGCCAGATCCTGCTCAACCACTGCGACGTGAACAAGGACGGGAAAATTCAGAAATCCGAACTGGCTTTGTGTCTTGGGCTTAAAATGAACCCGTAGCCAGGAGAGTGCTCGTGATTGTGTTCCCCTTGTGAGATTTGCCTGCTGCTCCTCGTAGAAGTGTGTCCGTGCTGCCGGGGGAGTGGGGGGAGCAGGGGCTCCGTGCTGCCGGGCTGGAGAGCGGCTGCACGAAGACGTGGCAGAGTGGGATCCGCATGGAGGGCCTCCCCGCTCCACCACACTCTTTGTGGTGTTCGCTCGCTGCCGCTGCTTGTGGGTCCCCTTAGCAATGTCTCTGCCCACGAGCACACCAGCAGCTCAGAAAAGGGGTTGCTGTTTTTCTTCTGCTCCCATGAAATGCTGCCCTGCCTGTCCCCTAGGACAGGGACAAGCCTCTCCTTAAAAACATCCCATCAGTGCTCTCAGAGTGCAGCTACTAGGTGTTTCTGATGTTCGCCTTATGTGTGAAGTCATTACTTTGGTGAGCATCGTGCTTTGTTTGTGCATTTAAAATACTGGATGGATGACAGTGTATTTGTGCAAAAATAAAAAATGGCAGTTACAGAAATTCGGTAAGATTGGAGTTTATGTGTTACATGCAGAAAGCCATCTGCCGCAGGCTGGCAGACCACACGTAGTAGCCATTTTACGTAAAATGCATCAAATAGCAAGAGATTTTATGATGCCTATCAGCTGTGGTGTTTAAATCTGCCAGGTAATGAAACATGGTAGATCCTTCTCATGGGATAACCACACACACCAGGAAATGATATCACTTCCAGGATGAAGCCACAGAGTAACATCACTTCTGGAGGAAGCCTTTCTTCTGACCCAAACTGAAATAATATACAAGGTTTCCATGAACTGAAAAACTGGAAGGACAGAAGCCTAATGAGTGCAAAGTTCTTAAGCACATGCTTATTTTTTTAAATCTGTAAGAGTTAGTAAATACTTGTAACCTTTATTGAACTAAAAGCTTCCCATCACTCCCAGGCCATGAGCGTAATCCTGGAGCCTAATGGCAGCAGCAGCATTTGTGCCACATATTTCCCTATTCCAAAGGCTTTGACAGCATATTCAGAAAGTGCCACATCTACGCTATCATGCCCAAATAATTCTTAATTTCCAATGAGAAAACTGTGGAGGAAGGGTTGTTGGCAAAACTCCTGCACATTTCAGCATTTCTGTCTCCTACAGATGAGAGACCCAGATTTGACACTACAAGTGTCTTTCTGGTTATGCACTTTGCACAAGGCAATATAATGAAACACTCCCTTTATACTCAGTTTTATAAAAATTAATCAGAAATTACCTTCAGTCAACACAAATAGAGATGGAGATGCTGATTCAATAAAGCATTTAAGAACATACACAACTTGCTCATTTTCTTGTGGTGTTCGCTCGCTGCCGCCGCTTGTGGGTCCCCTTAGCGATGTCTCTGCCCACAAGCACACCAGCAGCTCAGAAAAGGGGTTGCTGTTTTTCTTCTGCTCCCATGAAATGCTGCCCTGCCTGTTCCCTAGGACAGGGACAAGCCTTTCCTTAAAAACGTCCCATCAGTGCCAGTCAGAACACCACAAGATATGCTCATTTCCTAATTTCACTGATAAGCTCACAGACCAAACAAGTGCTAAGTGCTGTTTCACCCCAGCACGGAACTAGGGCTTTAAGCTCCAAAACTGCTTGTTATCACCCTGGCAGCAATGCAAATCACAACCGCAATAACAGATTTGCAATGGTTCAGAAAAAACGATAAACAAGGAATCAGGCCTTAGCAGCAGCTCCCCAAGCCAGCAGGGATGCACTTTTACTCATGGACACTCGTTTCCATCTGAGGGAAGAGCTATGGTCGGGAGTGCGTGACAACAGATAGGAAGCCGTCTGAGAAATCCCACGCACCACTGTTTATCAGACATGCTTTATCTCCATCCTGAAGAATTTGCAACAAATATAGTGGGGCACATCACCAACTACCTCCAACAGGATGTGACTTAACAGCCTAAATAATTATGCCTTTAAGTATATTCTTCTGTTTCTCTCTCTGCTGTCAGCCTTTACATTGTTCTTATTGTTATTATTATAAACTACAACTTCCATTACTTTAGACATGGGAGCAATTTCTGTACCATCCCTTACAATATATCTCCACCTGTACATGTATGTTCTTTACGCTATTTGTATTTTTTGATGGTAACAGGTGCGTTCTGTTTCACCCCTGCTTAAGCCTATTGATATCAGCAGAACTTTTTCTCATTTATTAAAGTATAAATTCAAGAATATCCTGCCCTGCCTGACCAAAAATACAGCAACTTTTAACCTACAATGAAAATAGTCTTTTAAAGACTGTATACAACCACGACTCTTAATCCAAGAATTATACAACACTTCGTCCATCTTTATTGAAATCTTATGCTTTTCACATCTGAAGCCAACAGGTTTTTTTTCAACAGACACTAAGCAGTAATGAATCTGATACATGTGTCACAATGTATTTTGCTTCTTTTGTACAAATTTGTGATTTTTATTTTTAATATTGAGTTTGCTGAAGCTTTCCTCTCTGCAAGTTCATGCAACTAGTTTTACTAGCTTGAAATAAGGGAATGCATAACCTTCAGCAAGTGAGTTTGCAAGAGCATTTTACAAAAAACATTAGCAAAAAGTAATGGGGATAGTAGATGAAAAGTTTACATACAGAACTCAGAAGAGGGTTTTTCATGTTTTGCTTTTTTTAAAAATTTAGTTCTGTATTCCCATGAGGATATTTTTTGCGTCCAGAGCAGCGACTAGAGAGCAGGAAAACAGGCACGCACGCTGCCTTGTTTGCAGGGATCGTAGGGGAGAGCCATATCCTGGAGGGACTCCAGCCCAAGTGAGCTGCAGGTCCCCTATAAGCCAAACAAAATGTCAGGAGATGCAGTGGGATTTGAGCCCACATTACAAAGGTCAGCAAGGCAATTATTAATGAGTCATGATCTTATAACACTCTAGCCTCAAAAAGTCGATGTTATTGCAGGAGGCAGGCATTTTGAGACTTCCTGTGGAAAAGATGTGTTCCTTGCTTGCAGAGATTTTTTTTTTTTAAATTATTATTATTTTCATTTCAATAATGAATGATCTGTAAGGCCCTTTGGTCTCAGGCTCTGGTGATTTCATCCCTTTAAGCTGCTATAGATATACAGATAAGCAATACATTTTGATGAAACATAGCTATTGGCCATTTTGCAAATTCGAAGCATGCTTTAATAATGCATCTTATGTACCAAAACATGAGATACTATTTCACATTTGAATGGTTACAGGAAAATAACTGTTTTACATTAATTATATGAAAATATCTTGCCTACAAAACCAAAAGCATTTACACACCATGATGCCTTCTGTGCCGTAAATATATTGAAGATATGTGAGGAAGGCTTGGGGCTGTTCGATCAGTGCATCCTCTGCCAACAAAATTCTGCAGGTATCACAATATTTAGGAGCATGCATCTTGGTAACTACAATTTGAATGCAGAAAGTGCATGAAAATGTTTTCCAAGATATTTTCCCTCGGTATTTTCGTGTTTTTCTCTAGAAAAATGGGATTAAGAGATTCACAGTTTTCTATTTCTTCATAGTATGCAAATTTACTTAATCCATTTTAGCTGACTTATATCATCATATTTAACAGGTATATTTCCATAAGACATTTAGCTACCACAGGCATAGCAGTCAATATGCACACTGTTCCCAAATGTGCCATTTTAAGGTTGTTTTTTTGCCTTTCTTTGTTTAATTGGCAAACTGCTGGATCTGGAAATCAATGTGTGAATTTCCTCAAAGCAAAGCTGTTCCTTTGCCTCCCTTTTCACTGTGAATTATTAAAGATCATGCCCTGGACTCCCGTCATGCTCCCTGCTCCTCTCGGCCCTTCTCATTTTTGGCACTTGACATAGTTTTTTTCTGGATGACTTGTCATGACAACTTTGTTCAGGAGACACTGCCTCCGACAGCTTCAGTTGACTGTGGAGAACAGATACCCGTGAAAAATGAACATTTATGGGGTTTTTTAACTCAAATCCATCCCTTGTTTAACTTCATTGGTTTCACTGCAAATACTGCTACAGAGACACAATCTTGACTCCCATAATTTTGAACCTCAACAAACTGCTTGCTTACCCCGAGCCATCACCATGGAGATCTGCCGCTGGAGACCCCCAATTTCCTGAGCCAGCCTCACAATCCCAAATTGCTCACGTGCCATCTTGTCCCTTGGTCTGTGCAATTTTTTCCCCAGAATAATGAACCCAAATACACACGCTCCCTTCATTCCCCAGTCTGAACACACTCCAGCATTCTCACATCACTGACACCCAAACCGGAACCAGATGAGATGTTTAGAAATCGTAACATTTAAGTTTTGGCAGTGCTTTATTTTCAGATTTTCAGTAAAATAATTCTCTCCCTTTGTTCTCACAATATTGCTTTAAATAACATGGGTGAAGCTGCCTGCATATCCTCCAAAAACTGCTTTTTATTCCTACTGAAAGCTAAGAATTGAGCATCAGCCCAAAAGAAGGGCTCAGAGCATAGGAAACCAGCACCAATTTTTGATTAATCTGCTTTTCTGTTTGTGTGGCAAGACAATAGTGTCAATATTAATGAAAACAATTGTGACTAATGCAGCCAATAAGACTATCAGAGAATCATCTGCCACATTATAATAGGAACCCATCACAAGAAACACCTTAATTACAGCTATTATCTCTTAAAATGGCTGGGTAACTCTTACATTAATCTGATTTGAAACAGAAAGTTGCCATTACGTAGTCAGATGTTAAATGGGGCTTTGCTGAGTAATTACATGGGGCAGAGTAACTATGAAAGTCATTTCTGTATGAGGGCCACACTGACTGCTAAAGAAAAGCTCTCATTTTCTGGCTTTTCATTGCACCTGTATTTTCAGTAATTCCATGGAGAATTGCATCTCATTTTAAGGAACATTTGCACATGGGAAAAGGGGTGGGGGAAAGAGTGCCAGTTATGACCAGTGTAACAGAAAAATAAGGGAACCATTTGCTTAATGCCAGGAGACATCTACAGGGAGCTCCCAGAGGTAAAACCATTTCCCTGCCCTCTCTCGCTCAGCTGGGCAGCACCGATTTTCACAAGCTCATCCCATGGCGACACGTCCTGCTGCCCATCTGCCCTGTGCTCAGCCTTCATGCTGGCTTCAGGCGTTGCCCTTCCTCTTGGGTTTGTTCCTTCACATTTGCTGTCCTCCAAAAAAAGGCTTTTCCCTGCCCTGCTCCTGTGCTGGAACCTTTGCATGGCTGATGGGAGAACCGGAGCGGATGTCTCTGCCCAGGAAAAATGGCTGGCGCGATGGCACGCACAGTGCGGACAAATGCTCAGGCTGCATCTCTGGCATCATTTGGCATCATCTCTTTAGATGAGCTTTTCAGGAAAAAATGAATTCGATTGAATTTGATGGAGACACCACAGTCCACGAGAGCTATTATTATTAGGCAACATGGCTGGAGAACGGGCATCTGCCCCAGGCTCGGAGAGACCTGGTTTGGGGTCCCTGCTCTGTCCAGCATCATGACTGTGAAGCTCAAATGATTTCAACCTGTTCAGTCTTACCAGCAGAAAGTTTCTGTTGTGGATGATGAAAGCACATAACTGCATGTTGAACTAGCCATCCTGGTTTGGAAGTGTACTTTCGAGGGATACATTAACATTAACGGCCATCACGTTCCCAAATGAAGGGGAGCTCAAGGTGCCGGTGCCCACATGCAGTGTGAGGGACTGCATGGGCTGCACTTTATGGTGAACCTGGTCACCCCTCTGAGGTCCTCCTGCACCAGACCCTGGTAACAAAGTCCAGGGAAGGACCTCCAGGTGTTATGGGGGAATACAGGGAATTTAAGCCCTAAATTCATTTTAAATCCAGCTGCGTCCTGCATCCCTGTACAATAATGTTTGTACCAACTCTCCATGGTTCTGCTTTGTAAAGTAATCAACACCAGAGTGTAAAGAGAGAAAACGGGTCACCACTGATGAGGTCTGAAGAAATCACCTTCCTGCGTTTCTCTGTGAGGTGGGAGGTGGGCTTTAATGCTGCTGCGCAGACTGAAGCTGCACGAGGCAGCCACGAGGCTGAGTCCTCTGCCCCGAGGCTGCTGCCAGCCGGCAGAGCCCCCTCGGCTCCGATGGAGCTGGGCCAGCTCAGGAAGGCAGGAGATGTGGCCATGGCTCCATTACCAGACATATTTTAAAGCTTTTCAAGCTGGGGTTTCTACATTAAGTAGTGCCAGTGCAAGAAAGTGGCAGCATCAAGGCTTGCTCAAGTTGACGCCACAGTCGAATCCCTCTAGCTCTGAGGGAGGCTGTTATTAGGACTGTGTCTGCTTTATATGAATAAAGGCAGATTGTAACACAGTTGTCAAGGGGTTTCTTGCAGCTGATAGAGCTAAGGAGAACATGTTCTCGTTTTTTGATTCCCTGCAAAGTCTCATGTAAGATATTACTCCCAATGCCTCATAGAGAGGAGACTGAGAAGAGAGATGCACTCAGAAATCTCGTTTGGGTGGCTGTTTGAACAGATTGCTGTCATCTGTCACTTTGGCTAACATGTCTCTAACTTTGATGGTGAGGCCAAACACAGTTTTTATTTACCCTTGTTAATCCTTAGGAAACGGGTTAATTTCTCCAGCGCATAAAAACTAGGAGCCAGCAGGCTGCCAGGGTTTTGCGTGCCAGCAGGGGTGAGGATGTGCCTGGAGAAATCTTGGTTTCAGATGAGGATTCAGGCAGGAGCCGGGCGGCAGAGCCCGGAGGAACGTGGCACCTGTGGCGTAGGTGAGCCCTGCTGCAGCTGGCAGCTGGAGCGAGGGCAGCCGATTGCTGCGGCTTAGGGGAAGAGCAGCGACTTCTTCAGGCACGCTAAGCGGATTATTGGGAAACCCTTGAACACACATGAAGTTCAGGCCAATCCATTTTTTCAGTTCTTCCTGCAAGCGGAGAGCTTGCACACGATGGCTCAGACGACATGCGGTGCTTGCCAAGGCGCCACAATAACTTGGTTGTTTGCCTAAGACCTAATTAATGAGATCGTCAAAGGCAACTGTTTCCTCCTTCCTGATGAGTAAATGTGCACAGGAGCATAGGCATGAGTCCGGGACGTTTCCTGGTCATTAAGCTGAGAGTGATCTGCTTGGGTTTGGGCTATGTAGAAGCTCATAAACAAATCAATAGATACTTCAAATTTTATTATAAGGCATAAAATGCTAATAAACATTTACAAGGCATATTACAAGGACCTTAAGTGATTGATACAATGACAGGATAACATTTAGAGACTCATTCTAGAATGTCTTTAACCATCTTCGTATAATGCAGAGATGGTATTTTTTCAGCGAGGATTTCTTTTTACATCTAAAGAATGGAAGAACCTATGGGCTTACATTAATGACATTCAGATAGCTGTGGTTTAATTTTTAAGAGCTAGAAATTGCCTAATTTTAAAAGTGTCTTGTAAGTGCTATTTTTAGGTTCCAATAAATTATAGTGCATTTCTGCCTCCTCCCTGCTTGCTGACTATGTCATTTAGCATGTGCTTTCCCTGGCCACCACTTCCACTCTCCTGCTGGTGGGATTCAGAAGTGCTACTGACAACACCTGGCATGCAACGGTTATGAATCAGGCCACTCAAGATCAAGCAGCTGGCTTTGAAACCTATGAAATCTCTATTTTTTCCCTCTCTTTTCCCTGCCTCCCACTAGCTTTTCCTTGCTTTTCCTTTTTAAAGGAACTTGTGGGATTCTTTCTTTCATGCCTTCTGGGTCCAAAGCCTCTAGGCTGCCACATCTGCAAGCTTTGCTCTGCAATGCAAAGCACTACATCTGCTTATTGCTGTTATTATTTTTCCAGAAAGCTGCGACTCTCCTTCAGTGTCCCTATTTCAGGCTCCGGGGCAATTCCCTGCATGATGAGCCTGATGAGAAAGTGGGAAGAAGTAAAAACAGAGGCTGTACTCACCAGCCTGCTGCCCAACGGCAGTGGTATGCCATGCCATCACCAGACACACATCCTTGCCTAAATTCACACCTTTAGGCACCTCTGTTGACTCTGTCAGTGGTGCAGCTCTCCTTCCCCTGCACTTGGGAGATGCCTCTGAGATGCTGGTTAAAATCTCACCAGGCTTCTATCAGAGCTTGAGCTCAATGAAGCGGGGAGGTGCACGGCTTTTTGGTCCATGCAGAGAGGTGCCACGAGGGATGGCAAAGGGCATGACCCTGAGGGATGCCTGAGGCTTTCCCTGCAACCTCTTCTTTCCACTGCCTCTGAGGTTTCTGGTGCAACCTGGTCTCCTCTGCTGCAACCTTAAATATAGACTTTGTTGGCCACATTCCTAGTTTTTAAGAATCCTCATGATCCTGCTGGGTTTTTGGAAGCAGGGGTGAATGCTGCTCGGGCTTGAGCAGGGGAAACCACGTTGCTGAGGCTGCTCCTGACCACATGAGCCCCCCAAAGCTGTGCGAGGGGCTGCAGCAGGGGACTGAGGAAATTCCTTGTGCCTCTGGCATTTCAAGGCAAGCCAGGGAAAGTGCCCCAAGAGCAGTTGCCTCTCACCTGGAGGGAATTTGCAAAGGAAGCTGCAAAACACCTCTTCCCCCAGCACAGAGGCCCCCAAGGCTGCCCAGAGAGATGCTGGGGCCACAGTGGGAGCAGGTAGCTGAGGAGCCAAAAGGCTTTTGTATCTGCCACACGGCTTTTGCCTAATCCATTTTCTGTCAAGTACCTTATAGATGGGCACCAGCAGTGCACGACTGATGGCTCAGCATCGCACCCCTCCCAAGGGAGGGGGTGGCTCACACCAGTGGAGTGATTTTTACACTCTCTTGAACTTCAAGTTTTTTCCTGCAATTCATTTTTTCCATAAGAAATGCACCAAAAATTCATTCACGATGGATCTATTTGTTGATGATGATTTTTGCCACTTTATCAGCTTTTCATCGGAAAAAAAAAAAATTAAAATTCAGCTCTAATGCCATAATAAACACACAGAAACATGTATCACTTCAGCATAGGACACCTATTGAATAGATAACAGCAATCTTCCCAAAGTGATAAATTTGGGAAGCAAGCAACAAGCGATACAAAGTCCCATGATCTTATAGGGAAGCTTTAGTGACCACAGACAGCAGCGAGGCAGGATCTCCCCACTGTGTTGGTGGGACATATCACGGTTAGGGGCACCTGGCAGGGCTGACACCTTTGTGTCCAAGTGGTCACAAGTCCCAAAGTGTTTGCAGGTTCAGAGCTCCGCTGTTCTTGGGACTTCTTATCACTTTACTAGTCCTGTGCCTGTGTCTGGCAGTGCCTCCGGTTGCCTCTCAGCTGTTGCTCTTCCTGCCCCAGCTACACGATGCCTTTCTTTAGCTTTGCAAATAGACTTTCCTCTGCTTTTCTGACCTCTTGCTGCTCTGCTTAAGGAGTCTTAAATCATTCCGTGGCAACTACCATCTCCAGGGGATTATGGGTTATGCGTGCTAACCCCTGCTCGTGCCAACCACGGCAACAAAGCTGATCCAAGCTGGTCAACAGCAACATCGCAGAAAATACAGGCTGGTTCAGGAAACAGCTTGGGAAGAGGACATCTTGCCATTCCTAGAGACACCGGGTCAGTACAGGCTGTTTCACAAACTAGGATATGCTGTAGGTATCTGCTCCATATGAAATTCAACCTCAAATCTGTACGGGGCACCACAAATGCAATAGCCTGGGCTATAAACTCCTCTGCTGAGCAGCCAGCCAGCAGCACAGGTGCTACACCTGGCTTTGAGGAGCCCAAAGCCTGTGCAAGGTGGGGCAGAGGGGTGTCCCCACAGGGTGGAGAAGCACTGAGGCGGGACGAGCTCCCTTCCCAGGTGGGCACTGCTCTTCCTCAGCAGCGATGAATGGTTTGACAAAAACAGAAAGGAAAGCAGAAGTCCCCAAAACCACACCCTGCATGGGTAGAAATGGATGTGAAAAGAGTGATGGATTAGTCGGTGACAAAGATGTTTCGTACCCTACTGGAAGAATAACAAAAAGACATGGCTTGTGTTAGCATCCTCTGTGTGTGTTATCCTCTGTTGCCTAATAACATATTAGTATGTTAAAATACAGCACATAATTGTCTTCTTCAGGAGATTGTCTGTTTTTCCTCATTTTAAAGGCTAGCTCAGTAAGGAGCAGTTTCCTACCACACTCTTAATTTCTTTTGAGTTTTAGTAGGGAGGGATCCACACAGTAGCTGTCAGCTCCAAACTTCGGCAAGCTCCTCCTTCTCTGCATTTGAAGCACCACTGCAGCTAACTTGGTGTCCACAGAAAAGTAATGGGAAACTCAGCTTATTTTAACAGACATAGATAGGTCTCTCAATCTCCTGGACATAAAAGACTTCTCACAAATAATTGGTGGTGAATAATTGATGCAATTAAAATATCCATTTTTCCTATCCATGGGAGCAGATTGTTCATTCTGATTGCTTCAGCACTTTCCAGGGGATCTTTGATCAGCTTTGTAAAGCACACTGTATATTTCTGTTTTCTGCTTCAGATCAGTTTTATCATTGGGCAAAGGGCTTAAGGAATTAATTTAGCCCATGGGTCTGTCAGGCTTAGATTTCAATCTAGGAAGAAATGGAATTTCTTGACATTTAAAAAAATCAAAGCCTTCCCTTTAAGGGCCACGTAAGCCTGCCATAGGAACCCTCCTTCGAAAAATGAGTGTGCTATAAAATGCAGTGCTTGGGTGCAGAGCTGATGAAGCCCAACATGCAACTGCACCGTTTGTCTGCTCTTGGTCCTGTTTAATGGTCATGTTTGAGACTCTTAGGCCCAGACACTAAATAAACAGGCATGTATACATGCGTTTTTATGAAGTATTATTACAGTAAAGGGAGTTCTTTGAAAGAGAGAGAAGTTAGTGATTGGTTAGCTTAAATTGCTGCCCATTTCATTTGAGAGTTGTGTTAAGGGTACTTAAAGCATCCGGATCTCAATTCTGCTAACGTTCCCGTAAACTGCAACACTACAACCATACAAAATCATCAAAATGCATAACATCAGCTTCAAAAAATCTAATCTGGCTTTGAAAAATCATCTTTTTCTGGCTTATTCAAGTCCTCATGCAATTTTCCAGTTATTTCACAGTCTTAAAATTCACTTACGGCGAGCAAGTGCAAAAGCAGACTTTGGCCAGTCATAAGCGTACAAGAAAAGAAATAACTGAGTCCCGTGGCCAGAGCTCTTTTAACTTTCAGCCAGTCTTCATGAAAGTATTTTCACATCCTCATTTCCACAGAAAATTGTGCACAGGTCAATACTAAGACGAATTACAGCTCTGAGCAGGCTCTGTCTCATGTATGTCAGAGCTGTTTCCTTCTTGTCAGCACAGAATTGATACGTCTTGTAGCTGTACATTAAGCAATGCAACCAATGTCCATCCCACATAGCCCATCCTCTCCCTGCTTCTTTCCCAGGGGAGCAATTAGATTTGTAGCATTACAGTGTGATGGGATTTTGTAATTGATATAAAAGAGTGCCAGGAAAAGCAGCCAGAGTTCACAGGTTAAATCAGTCCTGTGGATCTCTACAACAGATGTGAGCTAATGAAAATTAACATTAAATGAAATTAACTTTAAATGAACTACATTATATATGAGAATCAACTCAAATTAAATGACTCCCCATTTCCTTCCCTTTATGTTTTCTATTGGTAATGTTGCCAGTTAAAGGTCATGCTATTTTTTTAAGTCTTTTCATGAGGTTTGTTATTTTGCTGGTGCTCTTTAAATCCCACAGTCCAGATGTGTAGCAGTCTCTGCTTGCATGGTCAAGCCCCCTTGCCCGCAGACATGACTCCTCGTGCATACAAGCATTTGAAAATAGAAATTAGAAAATTAGATGCGATTGTCTTATGGCACTCAAGGAAATGGCCATTTCGTGCACAAATTAGAGGTTTTGCAAAGGTGAACGCACGGAGCAACATGGAGGGAGATGTGCTGAAAATGCCACCTGCAGAACACATGCCCGCAGTGCCCAGGCTGGCAGGGGCAGATTTTGGGACATTTGCTCCTGGCTGCAATATATTGCTGTGCCTGCAGTGGGCTGCACAGCTATGCCTTTATCATCTGCAACTGCAGTTTAACTGCAGTTAAACACGGTATATTTAAATCACCAGGTGCCGTAGTCAGGCTTCCATGCTGGCCTGTGAGGCTCATAGAGCTTTTCAGAGCTTTGCAAGGACTTTTTCTGGGTTTCTCTTTGAATACAGAAAAGCAGAGTTATCGTGCTGCATTGGGTCAGCTAGAGCTACATCCATCGGAGTGCAGCTTTTTCCAAGGAGGATATGGCTGATAACACATTTTAAGTATCAACTTAAGCTTGTCTCAGCCTTCATTTCACAAGCTATGCACCTGTTTGCTAATAGCAGCCTAGGAAGATTTCTATCGAACATGGCAGAGGTGATGTTTGTATGATTTGGACTACAGTACAAGCTGCCACTTGCACCTCCGCCCCATAGCACGTGGCTGAACGTCTCCCAGCCAGACCCGGCGGTAGCGCAAGGGCAGCATCTCACCGGGCCTAGCCTGTGGCAAGCTGGGCTCTTCCCTCGTGTCAGTCCAACGTGCCAGTCTCCCGCCGGTTTGGGAATCCCCCCACACCATCCTCAGCTTAATTTCCCAGGATGCGACTCATCCCTTTGCATCCCTCTGCTTTTTATTCTGTGATTCTCTCCTTTAAGAATAGGCAAATTGTTTACTTTGTTTCCTATTTGTAAATGATGCTGAAGGATAATAAAGTTGCATTTATGGCAGCTATGCTGAGCAGCCATAATGAGGGGCTGGTTTTTTCGTAACTGGAGATGAAGGAGCAGTGGAAGCTAGGAGACTAGTTCAGGTAATTACAGCGGGTGAGGCATTGGCTCTTAATCACGAGGCTTTCATTGCTCTCATCCCATCTTGTACGAACACTGGGGGCTCATGTTAAACCGACAGAAGAGCTTGTGAAGAATTAGCAAGGTTTACTATTTTCACCTGCTTTCCCTGCTCTCTCCAAAGCTTTTCTGACCCCTGCCTGGCAAGGACGGGAGATGCACGGGGGCTCGCAAGGGTTGCAGGTGGTGAGGAAGCAACCAGGCACGGCAGCAGCGTTAGTGCTTCATCCCAAGCTCGGAGGCTGCTCAGACACTGTTTGCCACAACAGAATTAAAAAACCTTTTTATCTTGCTGGCTAGAAATCACAGCTCAGCGGCACAAGCTTTAAGCTCTTTTCCGGACTGGGACTAGAGTGTTCAGTTAATGCTACAAATGCCATGTTAATACCTTCCGTTTGCTCACAACTGATCGAACTTGGAGTAAATATTTTACAGAAGACACTTGAACATCACTGTAAGCAAGCTCCTAATTTGTAGTCCAGGAGCGTATGTGGAAAAGTCGTGACAGAGATTCTTAAAGGCTGATGATTAGCAGTAATGAGAGATGTGTTTTACTCCTACCCTGACATCAAAATAAATCATGTGTTCCAGAATTTTTCCTGGTTTCTTATCTATCTTATTTAGCCTGTTTTACTAAAACAGAATAATACTCCTGCTTGCGTCTGCATGAGGACAGAGCCACAACCTACAGGTTTGCCAGACTTTCCTGGCTCAGGAACACTTTCCAGTGGGTGCAGTTTGGGCTGAGAGCGCCTGCCTCTGACTTTTGAAGCCCTGTGTACCGAGGAGGCATTAGTGTCAGTGACACCTGGGGTGTGCAACAGGGCATCATGGGCAGGAATCCAAAATTCAGTTGTAACTTGAATTAGACAACCCCAAATTTCTGGGGGCAACTTACATCAGTCACACATTGTTACATATAGTGGCGGTGTATATGCAAATATATTAACACATGTGCACAGATTAAATGCCAGAATTTCTGTGTAGTATCTAAGCATGTGCATATTTATTTTATTTTGAGGTTGCATGTACTCTTCAATCAAGCAAAAACCAACAGGTATGTCTTATTGGGAGAACCATGATGGAAGCACACACAGGATACCACAGACACAGTAAAATTACCCTCTAAGCAATTCAAGTCTTCTGGAGGTTTGCTTTACACTGTAATTTAGCATTTCTGGTGTAAGCAACTCAGTCAGACCGACATTTAATTTCAATGGTTTGGAACCACGGAGCCACTGCGGAGCTGGGAATAGCCTGGCTGCCACCGAGTCTGGGCCAGCCTGCTCCAGCAGCCAATTCTGCTGTTGGCAGGGGATGAAGGCCCTGACATCCCCTGACATCCTCCCCAGCTGCAGGACCAGGCAGCACGCATCCGCCAGCCACGTGGCCAGGGAGCTGCGCAGCGCTGCAGGGGAGAGTCCCTGAGTGAACAGAGCACCTGGCATTAACAGCACCTTTTGGACCAACTGATTGTTAAAGCTATCCTACATAATTATGAGTGCACAGGTGGTAATTATTAGTGGCAAGTAATTATTAAATTAGGCTTGAAAACCTTGTTGTGCCAGCTCCTGAATCAATACACCCGAGGAAAGACGTCCCTGCCCCGAGTTCTTACAGCCTTGTTCAGTGACTGCTCCCAGGGTGTGGCCAGAAAAGCACAAAATACGTTTTGAGCTTTATAGTTCAGGGGAAATTCTGTAATAAGCACTTGCAAATTCTACATGCCCCTCAGCCGCTGGGTACCATGGCTCACAAAGGTGAACTGGTGGAGGGAAAGTTTGCAAAAAGCCTTGCAAACAAATTTTGGGAGAGCATCCCACCTTATAACAGATTATAACAACCCAGGGGTTCCAAAAGCAACCTGACATGAACAACTTCGTCTCAGCTCTAGGCTCCTGCTTTCTCCCTGCAACCAGCAGATTGCTGAGCCATTATTATCCCTAGAGAGGGATAAGCACGTCCAATATTTTGAAAGAAAGTGTGTAAAGCATTAAATAACTGCAAAATATAGAGAGACTAGGTGATGACATATAGATGAAAAGCATCCTTTCACTGCGTTCGGCCTGATTGGAATTGTTTCTGTGCAGTCGCAGGATGGATTAAGGGCAGGGTTTGGATTACATAGCATCATGGTCCCAGGGGACTACTTGTTCAAAGTTATCTTCATATAATCATTGCAGTGTACAGTGTAAAACAAGAAAAGGATTTCAATCCATTTCTGGCTGGATATGTTTTCTCATCACAGAAATCAGCACTAAAATTTTTAAGTAAAAAAAGTATCCCAC
Organism: Pelecanoides urinatrix; assembly: GCA_013400755.1. NCBI lineage: Eukaryota > Metazoa > Chordata > Aves > Procellariiformes > Procellariidae > Pelecanoides > Pelecanoides urinatrix. Next base: position 295,753 of record VZTQ01004104.1, on the reverse strand, counting down.
CACCACTGGGATAGACAGCAGCTTTTTCTCAGGCTATCATTAAAGACTGTTGACAGGCTAAGAGGGGCTAAACCATCTTGCATGATGGCTTAGCGTGGCACATGTAAGGGCTCAGAAAGTCATCCTGAGGGGGGTAACCCCAGTTAGGATTCATTCGGGGGGGGCTGGAGAGGTCCGCACTCTACTTAGGCTCCTGCTCTGCTGGCCCTTTGCAGAGCGGGTGGTCCTTTCCTTTTGGGGTCAGGGTCTCCTTCTCTTCTGAGTCCTGCATTTCAGGTGAAGATCATAAAAAGGCAAATCCTCTTGAGATGTGTGTTTGCTGGCCAGTTGTGAAAACCCACTTGAGCAGAAGCAAACCAGACACCTGGGGTCCCAGTATGAATCCTGGAAAGATGTCGCTGTGAGGTCATTCTGCAGGCCTGCTCGGTTAGAAAATGCATTTACCCTCTACTCTGAAGAAACACTCACGTCCGGCTTGTTCCCTTAAAGCTTTGCCTTAGTTTATGAAATCTACTATGTTATTTGGCCTGGGATAGTTAACCATTAAACATCAACATCATTATTGTCAAAGTAATGGCATTTAAAAGGTATTTCCCAGGGATGCCAAATTAGATCAGGGTCACTGCCGTGCCAGTCACTGTACATGTGCAGAGATAGCTGCCTGGTGGGGAGGATTGCAAAGTCTTTTCTCTTAACCTCTTCCTACCAGACCTTCAGATGCTCGTTGAAGACTGATGATGACTGTGGTAGGTACTGTCAGCATCTGGCTGACCACAGAGGGGTGGAAATAGCATGCAGCTGCGAGGAGGTAGAAAGTCCCTTCTAGCCACGTACGGCTCATCGCACGTTGCTTTAAACATTCAACCTCAGTCCGACCAGAGCTACAGCCAGGAAGGTCAAGTAAACATGTTTCAAGGGTACAACTAAAAGCACCATGGAGGGCCCTGTCTGCTCAGGTGAGAAGACGGTCCCAGAGTGAAGCGCTTAAGCTGTGACAGCACTGCGCAACAGCCTCAGCCACAGCGCCTTAAATCCAATCTGTTGTGATGCAACTGCTCTTCACAAAATATAAAGGGGAAATTCACTTGGCCAGTGGAAGTATCCTCTGTCCCACTAACCACAGAGCACTCCTGCCCTCTGAGCAGACACCTTTTTTACTGTTTTCTTACGCTGCTCTCCATGCTAGCCAACACATTAATGCACCGAGGTCCTTTTTCACGGTAGTATGGAAGACTGTTATTCGTGCATTGGCAAGAGGAGGTGCCGAGGACATAGGCAGGCATAATTTCTACAGATTGGTCTATTATCTGTTACTGGTGATAGGGCTGGTGGAAACAAGTTGACTTGCTTCCTTCATCTTGCTCTGTGACAATCTTTCTCTGATATAAAGGCGTACCCACTGCAGCATACAAAAGCCAAAATATGAAATCTTTCCTACTTCATCCGAGCCCTCTCTGTGCTAAGAGGTTTCCAAGGGCCACAGCTTTGCCACTGGCTTTGATACTCTATGGCTGCTACTAATCCTTATAGGGTAATGGTAATGGTGGGGGGAACACCTCACTGATCACACACACCTGAGAAGTTAAATCCCTGCAGAGGGGTGCCTGGAGAAGCAGCTGCGACACTCCACCTCCTGCAGAGACCATATAGGGGAAGGAGAGAGCTGGACAAACAAAATAGTTCTTCTTCAGAATGGCCCCCAAAGGATGCCCTGGGTTGAGGTACTCCATGGCAGGTGAGTAATTGGCCCTGAAGGGCCAAAGTTTAGGTGACAAATTTGTTTCATCTCTTCAAAAAAGCTGCACTGAGCAGAAAGTTCAAGGAGGAACACGTGTCAGATGTTACCAGCAATTACCATTTTTCCAGTTAAGAGTGCTCACTGGTCCTAAGCCAGACTTTTAGACAGTGTGAGCTAGTCTTATATAATATTTGATAATATTAGTACCCTACCTTAAATCCCAGGTTGTGGTAATGCTGTAAAATAATTTATTACTCATTTCCATTGTGTTACTTCTTTTAATTAATTTTGGGATTCACGGATGTACCTTTTCTACATTTTCAGAGGAGCTGAGGTGCTCTTGCTGCCATGTGGTGTTAGCTGAGAAGCCAGGATCAGCTCAGGTTTCAGTTACTCACATCTCTGAGTTAATCTGCAGTGTAAAACTGCTCTGCCATCAGTAGCTTTTTTAGATGTGCAAAAGTAGGGGTGAAGGCATATGGGGAAATTCAGACTCCTTCAAAGTCCTTGGCCATTGCCTTTCACACGCAGGGCTGTGTCCTCTGTCTCCTGCAAGAACTGCTTCACCCCGATGTCCCAGCCCTGGCACCTAAAGCCAAGGCAGTGATGAGCTGCTCAGACCATCCTCTCTCAAACTTCCAGGTCAAGGTTACCTATGGTGTTCATAGCAAAAAGTTGGCATCCTGATAAGATGAAAACCTGTAATGAAAGGTCTCCATACTCATCCATAGCTTCATTCCTAGAGTGCATAGTTTCAAGTGGACTTCTGTAGGGCAGGGCACCGATTCCCTGGGCCCTGTACATTTGCTTAGCTATGAATTCACAGAAAAGGCTAACGAAGCCAGCACTGCTTTTCTAACTATAAACTCCAGCTATTCAGGGCAAACATTGTTTAGCTGCAGTATCACAGACTTAATATCCTAGTTCAGTTAGCTGAGTCCTCTCAAGGCAGAGCAAGGAGAATGGCATTTAAAGGACACAACTTGTCCTCAGAGCTATTTAGATGCTGCTCTGCCAGGCAGCCGTCAAGAACAGCATACACATGGCAAAACTCACTTAGCACACCAGGAAAGCTCATTGCAGCAAATGAGGCAGATGTGTGTGAGGCTTTTACTTTCCCGGGGCCGTTTGCCCTGGCACTTGAGCAGAAGCAAATATGTCCTTGCTGATAAGCGTAGGCTTGCCATGCAACCTAGTTACTCTACTCAGGCTCAGTGTGGCTTCTAGACAACTCCTGACTCTGCTCCATGTGAGCCCTCTCTGGTAGCATTAACACACCTTGTATGTAAATGACTGCAATATGCTCTTGGAAATAATTATTTGCTTACTTTTAATGAGGCATACTGATAAATAAGCAGATGCTAATGTTGTTGTTAACATAATGCCAATGTGAATGTTTAACTAACTCACTTAAGTGTAATTAACTGGTGACAACTGGGTGAAGAAACTTCCAGTATCCCTTTTAAAGACAAAGATTTTAAACCAGATATGAGCAGTAAAGGCAGTAACAATCTAGGCTTGCTTGACTGACTGCTCACGCTCATGGCCAGGACAGCTGCTCGGAAAGGCAGCCTGGTCTTGAGGCGCTCCTGGGAAGGAGAGCAGCCTGGAGCCTGCCGCTTCCCAAGGAGCCCCTTGCGAGGCTGCAAACACCCCGTGGGGATATCGGTTAGACATTGCTGGCCTGGAAGTCATTAAACCTCTTCATTTGATTTCTTGCCTGTAACCTAGAGATAAGGTTCCTGCTGTGACAAATGCATAGGAGACACATAATTAGGCTTCCAGTGGCACGCGGACAGTGCAGTTTTGCTTAGTATTTAAGATTGAGGTTGACTGAACTCAGCATTTGCCGACCAGTATCTTAGCCTAGGGGTATCCCTTAATATCCCTTAATCATACCTTGGATGCCATAGCCTAACTGCTGACAATGTTATGTTAGTACTATTTGATTATCATGTTCTTACGTTGTGTACACTGAAAACAAGACATTTCAAATTGCAAAGCACACCTGATGTAAATAAGAAATATAGCTGCTAGCAGGAAACAGCTGAACAATATGCAGTGCACCTGGAGCATATAGAGAGCAGAATAAACCCAGACTATAATAAAGGGCTAGCAGGAGCCTGGCACAGGGTCCTCTGCACCTGAGGGACAGGAAAAGGATTCATAAAGAGAAAGAAAAAGCTGTTACCTATAACCATTCTACAAAAGTAGGGCTTCTACTGGCCTACGAGTGATGAAGTTCAAAGTGGGTTAACTGAACAACATGGATCTCTCAAGGAGTTAGGAAATTAGCCATCAGAACAGGTCTAGATGCAGCTGATGATGATTAAAGGCTGATGACCTCAAAGTTGCAGGAGGCCATAAGGTGTCCTCAGCTATATCACACAAAAAAAGTGGGCAGTGATGGTGGACATCTTTGCTTGAAGGGTTGATTAGATGGCAAAGGTTGCAGGAATGTCCCTTCTGATTATTCTTTTCTGCTCTTGATTTACTGTTATTAGGAGAACAATTATCCTAGGTTAAAGCAAAAGTAACCCTGCTCTGCTGTCTCGTGAAAAAACTTTTCTGCCTTTACAACTTTCTCAACATTTTGGTGAAGGCACTGAACAGCTGGAATTCATGGTGTCTGTCTCCCTGGGTTTTTTTTTGCAGAGTTACGCTTTACTATCTGGTATTATCTTCTTAGTGTTACATGTGTTCATTGCAGGGCTGAGAAAAAGAATTTTGTTGCAGACCTTTTCCTTTTCCTTGGCTATAGATCTCCTTTGCTAACTCATCTCTCTTCCAGAAAACTAACTGGGACCATCTAATTGAGTAAATAATAGGTATTTGAAAGAAAGGAGATTTATATCACACATTATATGCTTCTACCATCTTTCGTACTTCCTCTACAAAGTGTAATAAGGTATTTTATGGAAGCACTAGGCCACAGCTCTACAGCAGAAAAGTTCCTGGATAAAAACATCTTCTCAAAGGAAAATGGTTGTGGTAGCTTATAGCACTAGTCGCAGAAACTGTGTTTGTACCAGAGTCTCTGCCAATCTGACAAACTCCAAACAGTGGAATTATCCTTACAGGAAGTGAATTCACCCACCTGCCCCATAAGTTTCCCCATGGTCCTTCTTTTAGGTTGTTTGTATTGGAAAAGCATTTTAATCAACCAGTGCTGGCGGGAATTCTTTCTACCCTCATATGCTATATCCCTTGCAGAGACCAGGATAGAGGCAGGCCATGGAAGAGGAGAATCTGGAGGGCAAAATAAACATAGATTACAATAAAAGGACTAACAGGATCCATGCACAGGGGCCTCTGCACCTGAGAGAGAGGAAAATGATCCAAAAGGGAAAGAATGAATTCCATTCCACTTCTTGGATGGAGAATGTCTTCATTTTATCAATATTCTCTTGTTTGCACAGACATCTTCATGCTAACTAACCTGTCAAAAGGCTTGCTGTGCAAGGTGAGTAGAAATATAGTCAATTCTGAGTCTCAAAAATCACTGTGATCTTCATCACTTTCCCAGTTAATTCTGTGCTGATAATAGCTTGTGTCTCACTGCACAAAAACTTTATCTTGTATTGAACCATCGTTCAATTCTGCCTACCTTCCTGGAAAGACTGGCACAAATAATTCCTTCTAGGTGGAACAACCCGTTGCTTGCTTAAGGTCTAAGTCCTGCAAACATTTAAGCTTGTATTTAACTGTGCTCTGGTTGCCCATCCCATTGACCCCATGAGAGCTGTTCAGGCAGGGAAAATGAAGAATTTATGTGCACTGTAGCAACACTAAGTTTTGCCCTTGCTTTTGCTATCAGTCCTGGCTGAGGTGCTAGAGCACCTGTGAAGGCAGAAGACTGTCCAAGCATAGATCATTCATGAAATAAGCTCTGAACAATTAAAGGGAAGTCCACCCATGGCCTCTGCTTTCAAATGCTGCTTTTAACAGTGTAGGTAGAGCTGTTTAAAAAAGCAAAAGTTTTCTTTGCAAGAGGGACTATTTGCGTCAGAAAGATTAAATCACTCGGCAAAAAGCCACAAGCAAGCTTGGTTATGGGAGGTTTTCATTCCTCCTTTCCTCCTGCTGCACAACTGCTGCAGAGACAAATGCTTTAATGCCAGCAGCTGATGGGAGAAGGTCAAAGCCTTTGGCTCCAGAGGGAAGGCTCCCAGCCTCACTGCCTGCAGCATAACAGGGAGGCAAAGGCCACTGAAGTGGTTGTTTCTGGCATGGTTTTTTTGATATAACAGAAACTTAGTCGGAAAACACATGACACGGTCACAGGCCGTGTTAATGCAAGTGGGGGGAAATAGAAAGACGTGGAGGCTGTCGACCATCAAGGTATCCCTGTACGTGTCTGCCAGCAGATCGTGATGGAGCGGACTTTGCTTTGGTTAGTCTCAGGCACATCGGCAGAGCGCTGGAGGCTGAGGTTTAGGGATAAACCTGGAATCAGTCTTAATTCCTCTAGGGAGGCTGGTGTTGCTTACTCTTTGTGGACCTTTTGTTTTTATGTTGGCTGTTCTGCTAAATCAGGTAATGCAGTGGGCTTCTCTCACTTGGAGGTTTTACCTATTTGGTCAGCGTAAGTCTCCCTGGAGCAGAAGTCTTCCTCCTGGGAACAAGGGGGCTGAGCCGGTGCCCTTCTCCCCACGGCGAGTGACCACAAATGCCGAGGCCAAGCGGGCGCACACAGCGCTTTGTGCCAGGAAGGGGAGTGGGTGTAAAGGGCTGGGTGAGGAGCTGAGAGCCGCCTGCCTTTGCTTGGCAGCCAGAGCCGGCCTGTGGGCTGTGAGCCTGAAACCTGTGTCCTGGTGAGGGTCAGGGGAAGGTGCAGAGAGGTATCTGGTGACAGAAAGACAAGAAACACCAAAAGCTGGGGAGGGAAAATTGATGTCTGGTTTTGGTCCCCCTTGCTCAGTATGGAGATGTAATGCCAGCTTCATCAGACTGCCAAAAAGAGGGTGTTGGGGTGCTCTCCAGGTGGTGATTGGGCTAGGGCTGCCCAAAACAGGCACTCCGTCCTCAACACGGGCACGCAGCGCTGTAGAGCTGCTCCTCCCAGGTGGCACCATCTGCCCCAGGCAGACACAGACACCTTCTCTGAGCATCAGGAGTCTCTTTCCCTGGAGGACTTTGCTTTTGTAGAGCACTAGAAGCATCGTCAGCCAACCCTGGGGGCAACTGCCATGGAGCTTGGTCACCTGTCAGCCTTGTCAGAAATGACAAGGGTCATTTCAGGACTAGGGAGACAGCCACAGTATAGTTGTGAATATGGTGTGATGGGCGTGTCCTGAATGTATCTTTACATGTCAGATATAAGGATCCTTTACAAAGTGATACAGACCTCATCAACAAATTTAGAACCCAACATAATGTATCTTAACATTTTTGTAACCATTAAAAGAGAAGCTTGTCCATGATCTTAGCTTTTATTAAAAATAAGTTATAGTAGCTTTGTCATAAAGACATTTACAAAAAATTTATTTCTTTTACTTAAAATATTCTACAGAAACGCAACTTACTTAAACACAGCTCTTGGCCACAAACAGTTTAGGAAGCTTTTTTCTCCCTTCAGAGCAAAGACGGATTTGGCAGGTGGAGCAACAACTTAATTTCTGAGTTTTTGGGACAATATTGCCTTACAGAACCAGGCTCTGCATTTTTAACTTCATTGTTTCCAATAGCTGGTCATTTGTGCCATTATAAGAGAAGCAGCACATTACAAAACCAGACCTGGAATATCTTATATTTAACCTGCATCAGTGGAAATGACACTAAAGTGGACAAAATGGTAGAGAGCTGGACCTGTAAGTGTAAGAAAGAAGCACTTGGCACAGCCCCTCTATTCTGTTCGTCCCCTCACCACTGATCTGCTGTGCTGCTCCTTCCAGAGGTGCGGCTGCATCATGCCGACACGTAAGCGCAGTACCAGGAAACAGCCTCACGCCAAATTCGGCGTAACGCTAAATGGGAGAGTTCGGTGAAGATGAAGAGTATGGCCTTGGAGACATTGAGCGTTGCCCGCGCTCCCCTTCCCCTCACCGGTGCACAAAGCACAGGCAGGCGCGCTCGGGGAGCCCCCCACCGCTGGGGAGGGACCTGCTGCTGAGCTCCAAGGTGGGCGAGCGCGTTGTCCATCCTCAGGAACAATTACTCCTGGAGTTCAGCTCAGTTTCACCTCTTTAATCCTTTCCTCAGCTGCCTGTTGGAACCACAGAGAACAAAGCACCTTTTATTTTTTCTAGGGGCTGATGAGGAATGGTGTCTTAATTACAAACATCTACCCCAGAGGGAGACAGATTGCCTCTTCAGCCCCACTTTGGCATGGAAGCACTAGCTGTGCTCCAACCACATTGATCCCTGTATAGGAATCACATTCAGCTGTGTTGCCTTCTGTTTTCTGCTTGCTTTTTAAGCTGAAGAATACATAGATACAGATGTTCATTTAAAAAAATAAGAACACAACACAAGAAAACTGATTGTGCAAATGTTACTGAAAATCTATATTTGATATTTTTCCTGTGGCCATATCTTTTCTCTCATTTCCTTCAATACTTCATTCCATTATTTACATACTGCATGTAAGTCTATCAGTCAGTATGGTACCTGCTGATATGGATATGTATTATGTTTTGAACTGCTCATTCATAGTGGGTGCAGCTTGCTTGAAAAACAGTCCAGTTAAATTGCTTTTGGACAGTGGATGTTAAAACAGTACTCTCCAGTACTCAGTTCAGGCTCGAGTATGCCGTGCGCAGGGGCACTGTCCCTCAAAAATCATATTTAGGAAGTTGAAAGCCTTCTAGGGCTTTTTTTTATACATGTTGTTGGGCAACAATTAAGTTCTTTACACTGACTGTGTAACTCAAGACACAGTGGAGCACTGTGGTACTTGAGCCTGGGATCTGCCCTGAAGGGCAGGAGGTGGAGGAGGGCTTGCAGGCATCGGACCCAGGTCTCTGCAGTGCTCTGTCACTTTTGAAGTACCATGCAGATGTCTTTTTTTAGAGTTTTAAAAAAAAAAAATGCAGACTGACCTAATAAGAAAATCCTAATTTTCAAATAAAGTTAAATGAGCCCAAATACTCCATGTACTAAATCTGTTGAAAGGGAAATAAGGCTCTAAGTTTACCTTCCTGTTTATTATAAGACCACATACAAAGATGAGTGACAGGCAGTGGCCCCATGCTGCTGGTTCAATAAACCAAGGCTTTGTGTGTCTTATCACATTTAATTAAGGCTTGAAAAACCTGTGGCCAACAACACTTGTCATGGCTGTGTTCATTTGCAATTAGCATGTCAATCCTTCCTGCTTAACCAGCTGCCAATCTAAAAGTCTATAGCAAGCCACCATCCAAAACACAGATTTTTGGATGCTGTTGGCTGTTAAGTCTTTTATGCCCCCGCTGAAAGAAGAGGTGCCCTCCCCAGCGTTCTTCATAAATATTCCTGACTCTTCTTGCCTCTGCTATTGTGTCTTGCTCATGCAGGATTTGATTATTCATTTCTGAAAGCAATTTTAAAACATCTGGAAGCAATTACCTTGCTTTCAGGATTTTTTTATACCTGATTGGTTTTTTGCACTTCAATCAATTTCATTCAGGCACTGGGGACTCTGAAGAACACCTTCCTGAGTATACCCCAGCACGTGTGAAATAAAACATCAGACTTTGCTGCCATAGGGCAGGTTTTATTTCAGCTTAGACCTTAACTGACGTTCTCGGGCCTAATCCTGCCTCCCCCGTGGGCTACTGTATGGGGAGCATTGCCCAGGGCATGCTGTGAAAGCCTGGTGGGCCTCCGTGCACTCGTCCAACAAGACCTGAGTCCTGAACCAAAAAGGAATGTATTAATTCACTGTTTTCTTCAGACCTCCTGCCAAGAAGATGGCTCTGGGGCTTCTGTGGGGACCTCTCCCACAGGTCTGCCAGAGACATCTCCATTACAGCCCCCTGTCCCAGCACGACATCTCCCATTGAATCAATAATGGGGTCTTTTCAGCTGCATCTGTGCAGGTCACCCATAGCTTCTCTCCTGGTTTCCAGGAGCTGGTGCTAATAATGGCTGAGGGGAAAAATGCCACCAGCCACTTGCACCCTTGGAGATTCCAAGCTGGTTGTCTGGGGCTCCTGGGTACCACCACAGTCCAGCCAGTGCAAGGTCCCATGCTTCTCTTCCAGGCTGTAGCCACCATCAAGAGTTTCAGATGAAAGTGGAGGACATGCCACTGCTGCCCATGAGAGGAGGCTTCTGAAGGCACTGAGTGCTTTGGGTTGTATCCTAAAGGATACAGGAGTGCTTGTAGCCCTTCTCACACGACTCCCCTTCTTTGGCTGCCTGATTCATGGAATGTCCTCTTGTGTGAGCCTAGCCTGGCCAACAGATCCTGCTTGCAAAATCTCTGGTCATGTGTGATGTTTTGTGCACCAGGGCTGGCATGGAAAGCTAACAGCACATTATGCTGGAGCCCCAAATGCTGTAGGGAGCATTTTTGACACCTGTATGTGTCCTCAGTAACTATTCTCATCCTTATCAGTCTCTTATGTTTTGACTTTTACTTTAACTGTTACTTAACGCACCCAATAGAAATGATTAAATAATTCAGGGAGGAAAATTTACATAAAATTGCTGAGAGATTATTGTTGAAAAATGTAATTTCTTCCTATCGAACAGACAAGGCTAAAGAAAGGGAAGAGTATTTCAATTTAAAAGATTGCAAACACTTCTAACTTTCAACCATATAAATGGTAGAAAAGGAATTATGTATGATACACAACTAATTTTCTGAAAAAGTAATTTCTGTTTGAAAAAATATCTGATGCTGCATAGTTTGGGATTCTTGCTTAGTTTTTCTTTTCATCTAATTCAATGGGGCTTTTTTCCTCTTATGAAAAAATTTTGAAAGTTTTTAAATATAGCCATTCTGACTGATGGAAGACAATGCATCTCAACGCATCATATCTTTACATATATGTGTATATACACACATACGCATATACCCAGTAAGTGCATATGTTATAACACACTTGTATATGTATACATTTCAATATGCTTCTAGATGCAAAACCACAGGGAAAATCCTCTTGTCTCCTTGTCAGCTCTTTGTGTCTTTGACCTATGTTTCTAATAAAGCAGAATTATGCCAAGGGTTAAATGCCAGTTCTGTTGGAGTCATTGTAGCTTCTCCCATTAAGTTCTTGTAAGGCCAGAACTATACTCCAATCTCTGCCCAGACCGAATTAACAGAAATGTTAACATCACAGGCTTTCCACGTGGGTTTGGATTCCGTGCTGATACCAAATAATCCATGGCGACCCCCCCAACCCTTTCTGAATACTGTTAACAGCTTGAAAGGATCATCTCTAATGTTATTAGAAAAAGAGAAAATATTTGAACTAATAATGTAATTTGCCATTGCTTATGCCTTTATCTTGTATTTTCTGCTATTGCAATGTATAAAAAAATAGATACATTTCCTTATTTGTATATTATGTCAATTGAACACTTTTATACAACGTATTAAGTATGACTCTCTAGCTTTATCTCTAGGAGACAGAGCAAATATCCCCAGACTGAGGGTAATGCAGGGCACTTTGCAAAGTGTCTGAATCCAGAAGTAATTTGGAAAAGTGCTGCTGCGTACCCAAGAGTGTAATTATCTCTCTGCCTGCTTTTTGCTCCCCTCCTTTGATGGGAAAAGTTTGGGAGTTTTATTAGAAACGTTTCTGCTACCCATCCTAGTTTCTGAAATGGTTCTGTGTTAAAGCTAATGGGAGACGGGAGACGTTTCCCTCCTTGTTGTTTTCAGAGCGGCCTCGGCATCAGTTTTGCCTGTGGAATGCAGGGGTACATCTGCTCCACATCAAAGTTCATTCCACATTTCTCTGCCCTCTGTCATCCCGTATTTGCAGTACATTCCCCTCTCTTCCTTAATTTTCCTTTCCTTTTTCCCATTCTTGGAAGGCTTCAAGGACAATGGAAACTTCACCATCTCATGTGTTACAAAAACAAAGAAGAATAAGTCTTTGTTATCTGAGGATCATCAGAACAATTTCTGATGAATTCTCAGCACCCTTGCATGTGGCCTGGTTTACTAATGCTGTTATTGATACAATTTCCAATATAAACTGTCTCCATCCACTGTTTATTTTGTTAGGTTTTGGTGAGCTTTGCTTCAGATCTCCAGATGGATTGTAGTTTAGATTACAAAGGTACGTTTAACCCTGCAACAGCAAACTTTGCTCTGTAAAATGCAAGTTTTTCTTTTGTTTACAGTGCAGAAGGTGCCAAAATCCACAAAAAAGTATGACAAACCTCAATAAAGGTTGACTCATCAGCATAGCACACGTTTACTAAAATGACATCCTGCTGAGCTCTCTGCTGGCATAGCGTGTTCCTCATAGAAGAAGCATATGGGCAGATCTCTGCAGTATTTTTCTTGCAAGGATGGAGCCAAAGGGTTATTTGACCCTAGCCTAACTAGCCTATGAAGCAGCAAGTGGTCAGAGTACATTTAAAATGCCAGATAAATTTGTTGCCTGGTCTGCTCCTGGGTTGTAGTCCTCTGACCACCCGTGCTGCATGGGGGATATTGAGGTCCCAGGGTCCCTTTTGGAACAAGCTCTCTGATTTCCCCCAGGACAATGTCTGTAGCTCTTTTGCTAAAGGACTAACCCCCCTGGGGAACAACACTGGGACTGCACTAGGTTCCAGTCACACTTATCACCACGGCACTTTGTACACTCATGCTGCTCCTCATGCAACGCGTTAGAGCATGTGATGCACAACTTCAGCGTTCTGCTCTTAAAACCACCACTCTGGCTATAATACATCCATTTCAGGCATGCTGAATCAAAAAATAAAGGTATTTTTGGGGTGCCACGTTGGGCACAATAGAGCCAGCCACATACTTTGCAGGTCAGGTGTCACCAGGCTGCACTGGGGGTGGCTACCATGAGCAGCATGGATAAGCCCTTCTCTGTGCCACTTGGCCTGGGCACTGGGGATCATGCCCTGCTGTAGATGCTGTTGTGGCTGCAGAGATGCATCTGAAGACATTGAAAATTGCCACCAGTGATGCCAGGCAGCATTATTCCTTCTTATTGCACGGTGAAATATGTAACAGCCCTGAGCATCAATTTTGCTGAGCTAGGAGTGAACTTGGCTTTTGTGGCAGGCACATAGGTAATCAGAAAAGCTCTGAACATCCTCCCTAACCTGCTGAAGGCTGCGGTGTGCTGGGTTGGTTTGTTCCCCGTGTTTCCATGTGAGCCTTTCAGTACCAGAACACAGCACTGATGGTCACAGCAGGCCAACAATTAGGTCTGCTTGTAAAATGCTCTGAGAACATAAGTTCTTTTTCTTCTCTTCACACAAACCAGCTTGCTCATCCATAATTAATTCCCAAGTGACTTCACTATTTGTCCCCAACTCCCTTACCCTTCATACAGATTCTGCATGCATAATTTGCATGAAATTGAGACGGGAGAGGAAGACACAATTTTAGTTTTACGCAAGCTCTTGGATTAGACTTTGGCATAGGAAGCTTAAGACCAAAGGCCCAGAAGGGTCAGCTGGAATCCTACTTCATCTTGCCCATCTTTTATCCTCTTCAGGCTTCTTAACAGCTAGCTCTCTCAGAAAACAGACTTGAGCCCTGGTCCTTTTTCTTTCCTTCTGTTGCCTTTCTTGTCCGGGAAGGCCACTCAATCAGTCTTCAACAGCTTAGCCAGTGTGACAAGGACCGTTGCAGCGCTGAGGCCACTGTAAAGCTAGCATGGAAGAGAGTCTGTGGTTCTTCCAGGATTCGACGGTGGTGTGCTTTTTTGTAATTCCCATCTGCATTACATTTTGTGCCTCATTTTCCAGTCTGGTTTTGTTTTCAAGAAAACGCTTTGTGCCATCACATTGCTTTTCTTGCCTATCATTAGACAAGGGGTAACAAGTGAGAATTCACTGTGGGCATTCACCGAGTCTCCTCTGAGCTCCTCACTTATCTGCCTTTGAATTTTGGGGAAAAAACTCCCCCCTTCCCTTGCACCTGTGAATAAACATTTCAGTTTTAATCTTGCCTTTTAGGTTGCTCTGCTCTCCATCCCACTGCTGGTTTCACAGAACAGAAGTAGTTGGAATATGCCATCTACGGGCCTGAGGAAGGCTTGCAAGCTTTAATAATTGGTTATACCAGGCTGTTCTGCTATTTAAAGAGGGAAACAAGCTGTATATTTTATTAAAGAAGTAATGGCAATGTTTGGAGGCCACTCCCAGCCCTCATCTCAAACCACTCCCATTCTAAATATAAACCTGCATGGCCACGCAAGTGCTTCCTGTTAAGAAGTAAATATTGATTGTGCCCTATTCGATAGCAGTTTACACTGGGGATAGAAACGAAGAGCAGGGGAAAAAAAACTCGCCTGATGCTTTTTTTGCTAAAATATCAATGTGTTGTTCCTGTGGATTAACGGCTGACTTCACACAGCTCCTACCAAAGTCCTGGCTGCTGAGCCGTCTAAGCTTGGCTAAGACCAGAGCTGGACTTTCTGTTACTCCTCTCAAAGTCATGTTCAGGGACAAATAAGGCTGGCAGCACCTTTTTAAATGAAAGAGCATTTTGTGCGATAAAAGGCTGCAAGGTGAAGACCTCAGATACAGCTAACAGGGGTCTGGCAAAGAAAACCTTTCCTGAAAGTGCACAGCACGATGAATAGTGATAAATCTCAGTAACTGTATGTAACCAAACCTCAGCGGCAGTGAGACGTATTTGGGAGGGTACCGATTAATATTCTTATTCATGAGGCTGGATTCACTGCCTTTCACACTGGAGCTGCCCAAGGATCAGTAGAGCCAGAATCCGGCCTTGATCCACAGCGTGCACTTCAGCAACAGACCAGAGGAGAACAGAGGATTTCAGGCACACAAAGTAGTCAATGCTCCACATGATTCGTGCATGCTTTTAGCCCAAGGTAATTTGAGTTAACCCTCAATGGGAGACAGTTAGCTGATCAACTCAAATCACTTGAAATTTGTCTTGAGCTTAGAGCATGCACAGGGACACGCACTGTGTACAAGCATGATCTCTGGTCGGCTCTTAACACTTCTGGGCCTGCGCTTCCCCACACCACCCAGTCGCCCAAATTCCGCTCTCAGTTACATGTGCCTATAAAAACAGAGACATCATGGACTAAGATCAGCGGAAAGTGGTTCGTGTCCCAGTTTATGCCATGGCCACCAGGAACTAACCCAGTGAGACAGCAAGAATATCAGCCAGTGCTTTCAAATTTGGAGTCCTCCATGCAGGCATCGAGATCTATATTTAGCTCCCTTTGACAAATGAAGGGACATTGTCTGTCCAGCACCTCTCAAGAGAAAGCAACTTAGGTTTTTAAATATTCTAAGCATTCAAGTCAAAGAGGACAGCTGTTACTGTCTCCTCAGAGGTTGCCTATCAACAGTATGTCAAGCAAAGTCTTTCTTGGAATGAACCTGTTGCTTTGTGTTTGGGTTTGCCTTAAGCCTGTGCGGTTTGTTCACCGATGCCAGAAAGGTTGTTCCCAGAACAAAAACAAACGTAAAAGTCCCCAGATCCTCACGGGGAACAATAAAGAATCTATTTATTTCCTAAAAAGTATTACAAAGGCACGCACTAGAAAATACAATCTAGTCCAGAGATAGCCACTAGCAGACACTTTACAATGGATAGAAGACACCAATAATAAGCAAAGGAAGGGGCCCCGGCAGGGCCACAGGCATAAGCAACCTCTGATTAAATCTGCTGCCACCTTCTTGACTAAGGCTCGCTTTCACTGTCGCGCTGGCATGGCTCACTGGATGCTCCCTCAGAGCAGCGGTGATGCCAAGCCCGGAGGTCCTCCTCAGCCAGCCTCCAGGTGGTTCTCAGTTATCTCTCCCAGTGATGCTGTCTTGGGATTAGTGACCTTGAGAAATACCGACCACGTCAATTATACTCACTAAAGAGAAGGACAAGGCTGAAAGCAGAAGGCTTTAAAGGTGTGTGAGAGGTTTCTATAAATAGCAAGCTAATCTACAGGGGGTGGCCACTCTGCACACTCGTTTAATTGTTTCTGAATAAACATGTTAGCAAAGTGTGATATTGATTCTCTCAAAGTCGCCCTTGCTACCTGCTCCCTTGCTTGCCATAGACACCACTGCCATTAGGCTCCTCTCATACACCTACAACTTATCCATCATCTTTGACCAGCTATTCTCTCCCTTCACATCCTCAGACGCCAGCAGTGTCTAAATCATGACGACTTTCTGCACAGCTTTTTACTCTGCTCATATGCGTATCCAAATATTCAGCTTTCTCTAATCTCCTAGACAGCTGAAAGCTCTCTTCCAGGCTCATATTACTTTCTTTGCATCCTTACCATGGCTCCCACTTCTCAACAGCATCAAATACATGCATTTTCAAAGCCCTTTCATAAGTGAATTAAGGATCTGGTCTCCCTTTCTGGATACAGATAGGGCTCTTGAAGATCTTCAGTGACGGGCAGAGCCACTGAGAGGGCTGTGGGTGTCCACTGCTTGTAAATTAAAAACCTAAAAGAATAAAATGATAGTTATTAGCTGTACTAAAATGAGTGCCAGCACTCCTCCTCATTGCGTAGCTCCACAAAGGAGCTCCAGGGATAACCATAGGAAGACTCTTCCGAGCAGCACAAGCTGCATGTCTCCCCTCCATCTTGTCTTTCCCCAATGAGTGTAACTCACAAAAGAAGGAAAGCAAGTGCAAGGAGGATGTCAGGATCTATCACAGCAGTTGCTAGTGCCCGTTTGGTGGATCTCAGACCTGTGTCTCGAGAACCTTGTGTTTGGCTTGAAATAACATGGACACACCACCACCGGCACAGCTGTGAGGCATGAAAGTTGTGCCATCATGGCATTACGAGATTTGTGCTCCAGCGAAGCACCAGCCTGTGCTCCTGTAAAGGCCCAAAGTTAAGTGGGGAAAAGGGTTCCCCATGCATCAGCTCCAGCTTCCCCTTTGTTATTCACAATTTGTTAGATGGGGCAGGTAGTTGACTGTGGAGCTCTGCTTTTCAAATCCATATAGTTGCTGGAAGTGATGGTTACATTTTATGCCAGGTGCAGAGGAGTACCTGGCTTTTCATCCACAAATAAACATTTTTCTGGTACACGTGTTTGAAGTAGCCATCCCAGCATTTAGGTTTCCTTATGCTTAATTCCAGTATTTTTCCTGTGGGTTGGTTTAGAAACATTGAGGAGAGAAGGTTTGTAATTTAGTAATTACTGTAACCTTTCCAGGGACAGAAATGAGGTATGATCCTACACGTGTGCTTTCAGGTGGGACACAAGAAGGCAAAAAAATAGAATAGAATAGAATAGAATAGAATAGAATAGAATAGAATAGAATAGAATAGAATAGAATAGAATAGAATAGAATAGAATAGAAGCTCAGGTTTGAGACACTGAAGATTTTTCCACAGCGGCTCACCTTTATCCACTACAAATGCATTCTTCCAGACACATGCCCTACGTCTGATATGTGTAAAACATAAATCTAAACCATATGCTGTGAACTGCTGGGCCTGACAGTCTAAAATATCCAAGAGACCACAGAATAGAAATCTCATTATGGCCTGATGGCTGTTGTGCAAACGCTTTAAGTCCATATTTTATTCTTACCCTAATGATCGCGGACATTGGATGGAGAGCAGAATGCTAATGTTTCCTTCACTTGGCAGGAGATGGCTGTATATCCCAGCCCGTTCAGTGCTTACGTGTTTTGCTGCTTGATTTGTGGCTGGCTCTCTTCTCCTGCTGCACTGGCGCAAACACCAGTGAAATCCCACATTTCCAGCCGGCTGGGCGTACGGCAGCTGAAGCAGCAGCTTATTAAAACAACAGCCCTTGGAAGCGTGAAGCAATTAATGCCTTTGTGAGGGCGATAAAAGGAAGAATGGCGGTGGGGATGAGGAGGCTTCCCGAGGTCGCAGCGGGGCTGTGGCAATGCCGGTGGCGGAGCCCATGTCTCTCCCCTCCAGGGCTTGGCTCCGGGCACCTCTGCCCCGGCTCAGCGCTGCACCCACCGACCCGAGCACGGGGCGGGCGCTGCTCTCAGGTGACATGGCCCACCCCGGTTCAGAAACAAGCATTTTGGGGTTTAATTCTGCTTTCTTTGACTGGTTCAGATTCATGCAGTGGTACCAACCCACCAATACTGTAAATTAAAGCGAGACATGAAATTGTAGGGGCTTTAGGGTGCTATCACAAATGATTATTTATTTTCCTTTACTTTGTAGCCTGACTGGCATGCTGCCTGTCTCATTTTACAGTTAAGAAATGTGGACCTCCATCACATGGTGCTTGTCACCTAACTCTAGACAAGCTCTGACATCTCCTTTTGTTATTTCTAGATGAATAAAACAGCAGAAACACTGGTGTATATAGAGGAATTACATACATCTTGTTATTTCAAAAGAACTGAATCTTCATCTGGTCTTCATGGAGGAGAAGTTTTGCTGCTTCAGGAGCCCTTGGACATCTTCTGCTTGAGGCTCGGTGGATCCAGGTGATGATACCCCATGCCCCCCTGTGCCTCCTTGCCACTGGGGCTCTCCATCTGTAAGTTTTACCAGTGCCAGAAACTCAGAAACTGTAATTTATGCTTACTTGTGAGAACGGGCAGTACCTGCAACAAGAGCACCTCCTCCCCAGTAAGAAACTTTCCACTTTGCAAGGTGATCAGCCCTGCCCATCTTTCCCTCCCGCACCGTGATGCTTGATTTGGAGTTGCCCCAGAAAGCCCAGTTTAAAAGCTTGCACCGCACTTGGTGATGGACCACACCGAGCCCTTCAACGCATCTGTACAAGCCCAGCCACAGGGCAAAGGATTAAGGCTTGTGCTTCAGGTGTGCAATAACACTCTACTCAGCAGAGGCTGTAAGTCCCAACAAAGTCAAAGGAGAGATGTGCTAAAAGTTAGTTGGGTGCTTCCATACGTTACGGAGTGAAATATCAGTCTTTACTGTCACGTAACAAAGTGCAGCAAGTGCTTCATGGACATAACTTTGGGATCAGTAAGAATGCGGATAGAAATTACTGGAGTAGGCAAAACAGAGTAATATCAGTTTCAGATGAAAAATCCTAAGAGGAGTAGAATAACACTAAGTTATTTTTTAAGTTATTATTTACCAGATAGACCAAGTGTCTACTTGAAATTAACAGCAACATTGGTCAAAAAATCTCCTTAAATCCACTGGAGTCAACAAAAACAAGGGTCTGGCATTGAAATGTCTGCCAGATCAGATTTCATGTCTGAATAGGAAGGTTGATTTGGGATTTAAAAGTCCATACCAAAATAGCGTAGCACAAATGCCATGTTAAAATATAAAATTATTTTTTCCTCCCTGTTCCCACTCTTGCAAAAAATTGGTAGGTGAGGTAAATGGTGTATGGCTCTTTACTCCCTTGGATGCCTCTGCTGCTAGCCAGAGACAGCGCAGCGCTCCTCGGAGCTGGCAAAGACAGGAGGAATTCCTTTCGTAACATCTGCCTACGTGAGGGTCCTGGAATTTGCATCTTCCCCAGCCTGTTTTAGCTCACCTCACTGCCTTCTTGGCATTCCTCTCTTGTCCAGGAGATAAGAGCACATTTCCAGAACCAGTTTTGCAATTACCCATCTTCTAAGTTTTCTTTCCTGACCTTTAAAGGGGATGCACCGAAAAAATGCCATTGTATGAGAGCCAGACTTTCTGCTGGGTGGCTATTTCAAAGGAGCAAATATGATCTTTTCATAAATACCATGTCAGGCCCATATAACTCGCAACTTATTTATAACAGTCCTAATGCACACCGTGGAAGCTGGGGCTACTGTTGCACAAGAACATTCATCTAAAGCATTTCAGAACTGTGAAGCAAGGTAGACTGTTAAATTTTTGAGCAAGCTGCTTAAAAGTTGTTGAGTTTAGTTTTTACTTCAGTCTCATCAAGCATTTAAAACTATTCAGAGTTTAGAAGAAAATGATAAAAACATTGCCTGTGAATTATTTGTTAAGCATCTGGTCTTGGCATTCAAAACCCAAACTGGTCACTTAGGAACGAGGACAGAAAGCTCTTCTGTGACACTGGGTGTAGCAGTTTGTCCCCACTGACCAAACATTTCAAGCCTCCTTCACAGCCTTTTGAGGTTCACACATCCCCACAGAAAACAGCTTTAATGAAAAGCTTACCCATCTTTCCCATTCTTTGCTGGCTGTCATGATATCCTCAGGAGGAAAAAATGGCCCCTTTCCTTTCTTTGGCGTGTATTGGCTCCACGCTTGTGTCACCAAATCTGGGCAGTGGAAGGCCAAAAGAAGCCCCTTGTTTCACTGAGCAGCTCAGCATGGACCTGGGGTGCCCTTACCGAGGTGGCGGTCAAAAAGTAGTATTTGTTGGCAAGCACGGCAGGGTCACAACCATCATCGCTTCGGTTACCCCTTCATTTCCCAAATACAGCAATGTATGGGAGGATTTTGCCCAGTGTGGAAAAGCCATGAATTCAGAGCATCACGCCTTGTAGCTGGCTTCCCTGCTATACATGTGTAGCATAAATAGCTAAATCTTCCTCCGCTTGTCTGTCTCCCTCTGGTGCACACCCGCATGGCAGGCTGTGAATCTTGAGGAGGTGGTGCGTCCCTGCGCTTCGGTGCGGTTGTGTTCAACGCTTTTGCTCACAGTTTCTGCAATGAGAGCTTAGCGTGTAGCTCTAACAGATTAGGGCCGAATATTTTATACTTAGTGGAAGCAAAGATACCAGCTCAGCTTTTTTTTAGTCCCAGTGGGTGTCCCTTGGCATTTTTACAGGGCTGGATGCTTCCTAAAAATGTGGCCCTAAGACCTTTGGTGGAAGCAATAGAGATTCCTGCTATTTGTGCTTAAGATGCGAAAATGATCAAGGTCCTTTCTGTCTGCTCTTGTCCCATGCAAAATTGACAGTGTTTGCTACATCCTGAGACAAAGGCTGGCATACCAATACCAAATGCATGAGGAAAAAATAGTTAATGAGCAAACTGCAGAGCACTTGCTTCGCTCTGTGCTTTATGGATAAATGCACATAGACAGATCTTAGTCTAAAAAGCTCTGATGTAATATACACTGCTGCTGAGGCTGAAAATACACGTGTACTCTTCATCTCACATGGCCTGATTTTGTTTATTGAGACACAGTAGGTGCTGGCACTTGAAGCGTAACTTTCACTTTTCAGTCTTCTGACTTTCATAACTAGTGGCCAGATAACCTCCATTACTTTGGCTAGATTTAAACATCAATTCTTTGTGGTGGTGGAAGTGTTTTAAAAGGAGCAACTCCTCCAAGAGGTTTCTGGGGGCTAGAGAGCCAGCTTGCTTGAGAGCAAGTGTAATAAAATTGTGAATAACCACTTTTCTTCTGCAATTTTCAGAAGGGCAGAATAAATCAGAGCCACAAAAGGGATGTTAGAGAGTCAGCAGAGCCAAAGTAATTTAAAGTTTAGCCTTCATCAAGCTGTTCCTTCTTTTCTCTGGCAAGGTAAAGTATTTTGTGGCTCTATATTGACCCTCCCACAAATAATCCAGAAAGTTGTACTATCTGCTGAGCCTGGGGGTAACTTCATTAGTACTCACCACATCTTATTTAAATTACACATACAGTTGGGTGTTTAAATTACAGGAAGACTTTGTGTTTAAGAGTTTCCGCATCATGCCGAGGCTTGGGAAAAAAAGTCAGGTTTGACACATAATAGGGATTGATGTGCTACTTCAAATGCTGGTGTTACTGGAAAGGAAGGAACTTCCACAGGAAGAGCAAGGGAAATTATACAGGAATCAATAAAGGACACTAAAAATAGTGTTTGACTTATCTTCCATGTGAGTCAAAATACCCTACTCAAGGGATGCACATGCTATGTCTTGGCTGGTATATTCAGACTGCTCTTATTGGTGCACAGGTTGTCAGGATTTCCTCACAAGTCAATAGAGACAGACAAGCGTCTCTAGAGAACAGTTCATCCCACCTACCTAAGGAATTGCCAGCAAAAAAAGAGCGTGCTGAGAGCCTGCTCTTTTCCTAATTGCCATCAGCTTCACATGCTTAAAGTCAAGCATGTGCTTAATTACCTTCCTGGAGAGAGCTTGAGGAGCTGAGCACCTGGAAGGACTGAACTGCTAGCTTGGAGGAAAAGAAAGAAATTAGCAAGTATTCTGGATGAACCTGGTGAACAAAACCGGGAAATGGGGAGAGCTTGCCTGCAAGGATGACTAAGTTGCAGGCTCAGAAGTGTAATAGGTCCCCAGAGAGAGAATATGATTAGTCAGGTAATTTTCAGGTAATATGCTTTCATCATTTTCTACTTAGCATTAATTTTCTAAAATGTCAGGAGGGAATTTGCTCAGAGGGGAGGAGGGAGGCAGCAGCAGGGGATGGGGACGGGGTGGTGTGGCCTTGGGGGTGCCATGCTGTGGTCCCTGAGCCCCCACCACCCTCAGCCTCATGCTGGCTCTGCTTTTGTCTAGAGAGATGCTCTGTGAGCCACTCCCCCTCTTTCCAATCATGAGGCCTTTATGTCCGCACCAGCACAGGATGGTCATGCTCATGACATTTGTGATTAGGGAAAGGGGAGCCACCACGGCTGCAGCGGTTTGCTCACAGGTTGGAAAAGACTAGATCCTTTGGGATTCAAAGCGGGACCTTCAGCTCAGAAGTTCACAGGGTTTTTAGCTGAGCAAAGCAGAAGTAAAACTAAGCAATGCAAGTTCAGCGATGCTGCTGCTAACCAAGGCACTGACAAACAGTGGAGTGTGTGGCAGGGAAAATGATGGGTGTATGGCTAATTTTTGGGGGAGGGAAGGGTGTCATTCAGCTTTCTTCACATTTGGGAGGTTCTTAACATTTCTACGCTATATCTGACTAGTCAACTAATAAGATCTATTAATTAGATCTGTTTTAAGCCTATATTTACATAAACACTCTTAAAAAACAACAGATTATATGATTGCAAAATACATTAGTACCTGAGGTCCTTCTGCAAAATGTGAGAAAAGATGGTTTGGGCACAATTAAGATTTTTGTTTCTTAGACACTATTAGAGCCTATTACAACAAACTCCTCAGGGCTTTCTACACTCCTTAATGGGGATTGTGTGACTAGATTGAGAGCAGTACAAGGCCCTAAATTTGAAGAGTATAGCCTGTAACAAGTCACAGAAAGTTTTTAACATCGCCCCTGTTAATCAGCACCAGGCAAACATGTGCAAGAAATAATACCCTCCCTGCATGCCCCCCACCTCCAACCTCCCCATCTTGCAAACAAAAAACTGCCAGAGCCAACAGATCTGTTCTGGCTTGTTTTATTTCACTTTGTGTTTATTAAAATGCTGTGTTTGCAGTTTATATTTCTTGGCACGCTGTTATTTCAATGACATTTAAACAAGAACAGCATAAGCAACAGGCAGGCTGAGAGAGTAGCTTGTTTCACTCCACATTTTGGAAGGATCCTATGTAGTCTTATAATCATCAATTACGTTATCTGTGCTATTCGTTTGCTTTTGATTTACTTACTTCAGAGGGTGAACACAAGCTCGGCTGTTTCCCTTTGTTTTCTACTCATTTCCGCTTTCAGTTTCTCAAGTACAAGCACAACAAATAGGGCAACAACCAAGTTAATCTACCAGAAGCAAATGTTTACAACCCAAGAGAATTGTCTGCATGGATGTTTTAACTCAATAGCAAAAAAATCTTTATTAAAAACAGGGGTTGTAACGTGTGATTTCACTTCCTTCTCTTCCACAAAGCCAGCACTTGGTATCCAAACTCCCTGGCATGGAGCGAGTACCACTTTGGAGGCTGGCTGTCCCCCAGCTGATAGCTACTCGCTTAGTTGTGTGAGTTTTTGACAGGGCAGCAGAAGAGAGCCCCTGCAGCCCTTCGTGGGTTGGTATCATCCAGAGCATCACCGCAGGCATTTGTTTTGGCTTGGTAAAGCCCCTTTTTAAAACCATTGCTGGTTCCCAAATAGGTTGTTCAGGAACACTCAAATCAAGCTCTGTTACCTTCTCCTCTGTGCAAGTTGTAGCTATGTCTGTACGAGTAAATTCATTGTGCCCCGCACCATTCCCTGGCACTAAGTGCCCCATGACCGTATCTTTAACCTCGCCTACCCACCAAAGAGTGTGCCTAAACCCAAGCTGCCTTCCGGGAACGGTCCCTGGGCCAGGAGCTCTTTGGCAGATGCTCTTTGGCAGGAGCTACGCTAACGATTTAACAATGCTTTGCAATTGTTCAACAATTTGAACAGAGTTGTTTAACAGCAGGACAAGCAAGTTCTGTCCCCTGGGAATGGTCCTTGGCATCGTTAGTGGTGGTGTGCCTAGGCTAGTAAACCAAGGTCTGCGTGTGACTCCTCTTCCTGCTGCTTGCTGAAGCTTGGCCTGCGAGTCCCACCCTGAGTCCCAGCCTCGTGTTCTTTGCTCCCAGAGCTGGGTGCTCGTAGCCAGGCAGCACAAACTTGGTGTCATCCACAAACTGCATAAACTTCACCCTCTTGCTCTGTCTTTCAATCAATCAGCCCATCATGGGACTCTACTTTGAATGTCCTTAATAAATGAGCTCTTTTTATGAAGTACCGAGTATACGTAATTCCCAGGCAACCCATAAAAGTTTTTCCTAAACTCAGGAACCAAAGTTCAATTGACTTCAATGGTACACAGCTAGCATCACAGCTCTGTCGATCCTCTGCTTTGGTGGATACACAGGTGCCTTCATATGGTCAGGATTCAGGCTCAAGTTGGAAAACCTCAGTTTTAAGATAAGCAAATTCATCTTCTGTGAGCTGTGCAAGGCTATGCCTATCTGCTGAAACCAAGCTGAGATGAGAAGGCAAAATGCTTCCTTTCCCATAGCCCAGCAATGATAACATTTTTCATATCAGGTTCTTTTAGGAAAAATATACTGTGCCTGCATATTTTATTTGGATGGGAAACAAGTTTTTCTGACTACTTCATCTCCATGATTTCATCCCTCCCTTGTCAGCTTATATTTTTCCATAAGCTCTAAGAAATGAAGAGTTCTTCCCTCTTTGTCACCGGAAATGAAGAACTATTCCACGTGAGGTTGTGCTTCAGGAAGCAAAGCTGAATCTACTGTTCCCCTACACACTGAACATTGAATGTTGGGTTTCTTGGGTTTTGTCAAGGGTGGAACCAACAGTGAAATGCCTGACAAAGGTCAGTGAAATTTTTAATCCTGTTATATGTAAAACCCAGCATAATGCCAGGGCAGGCTTCACTGCCTACCAAGAGGTCCCTCATCCTCACTGGAGGAGCCCTGGATGTCTTTCCTGTTCTCCACTGGGAAATACAGGCTAGCCGTCTTCTAACACTCCAGAGAAGCTGGAGTGAGAGTTAATCACTCCGTGATGGACCTAATGTAGGTTAATGTAAAAGTGCTAAAACAAGGCAATACGTTAACCATAGGAGAGCTTTGCCTTCCTCTTAAAAACAGAATTGGGAATGCTTTATACCAGATTGCCCAAATGGGTAGGGAAATGGGAAAAACAGTCAGAAATTATTAGGACTTGATGAAATGAACACAAGGCATTTGGAGAGTAAGTGGTCTGTGGCCTGAAGGAAAGAAAATCTTGTATCAGGCAATGACAAGATGATGTGTAAACACAGATGGAGAAGAGTTGATGAAGTTTGGGGTGGTATGTTCTTAAAGGCCAGAGGAAAATCTTAGCATGGCATGGGGCCCGGTATCAAAGGCTTAGTCTGAAATCTGAGGAGGTGAATACAGTCCAGTCTGATGTCCCCTCACTGATGCTGAGAAAGACAAGAAAGAGCTGAAAAACAGGTTGCAATCAGTCACGAACAAAATACCAACACAGACATATTACTAATAACAGAAAAGCTCAGTCCTAAACTGGAGGATGCTGTTAATCTGAAAGTTGCAAAAACACATTGCCAGTGAAAAGGGAGGGAAAAAAATCCCTATGGCTTTCTTTTCGAGGAGGAAGCACACTCATAGCACAAAGCCACCGGGTTATCGCCAGCTGGGGAAACAAGGAAGTGAATCGAAATTGCCCAGGCTGCCATGCGGAGAATGACTGTGGGGAACGCTGAGGTAAAAGCGAGGAGCTTGCCCAGCCTCGGGGGTCACTTCAGTGCCACCAGCAACCTCACCATGAAGCAACTGTGGACAGCAGAGGAGGCAGAACGTGGGGAATCTGAAAGACGCAGTTGTCTAAAGCTACCTATTTCCATCAGCAGCAGGTTTAAGGTCCTTTATTAAAAGGTGGGATGATACTGGATGAAACCTGGAGCCGTCAGACAGCAGCTTCAGACAAATCCCTACAGGAAGAAATAAACAAACGAGAAGGACTCTCGGCCTGAATTTGATGTTCTTTCATTCATACAGGTTCATTAGCAGCCAAAATTGTCCTGCGGGCAGTGCAGGCTCTTCTTCCTCACGCTGCTTTTCCAGCTTCTCTGACAGGAGATAATGACTTGCCAGTTGTCTTAGGCTCATTAGCAGCATAATTTCACATGTTCTAACTTTCCTGCTACTATGTCTGAGGCCCAAATCCTGGCTTACCAGTCCCTGTGAACTAACTCTTCCCGATGTAAGAAAACCCTTGGCAGTGTATTAAAGGGAAAAGATACCTTTGGAGATTTTTTTTCCTCCTTTTTTTCCAGAAACATTCTTCGTTCATCCACCTTGAAGCTGATTTAAGCTGGCAGACCTGCTCCTGCAATCTGGTGGCTGGCTTAAAAACCAACAGGTTGCAAGATATCTTCTCAGGAGTATTCAAATCACACGTGACAAGCTTGGTGACACAGGGTTCACTATTCTTGTTTTATATTTATGCCTGTCACCTACTCTTTCACTTAATCTATTTCCAAAACACCTAACTGGTAGCACATTTTCTGAAAATAATTTGAAATAGCAAACCTAGACATTTCCCACAAGATTCCCCAGAAAGAAAAATGTAGGTTTTCTCAGTATTAATTCTCAGATGGCACTTTTCCCCAAGAATTATTGTTTCCCTAAGAAGTGGTTTTGAGGCAACTTTACAATATAACTTAAAACATGCTGCACATTACTCCAGATTTCACACTTTTTATGAAAAGAGAAAACTAATATCCAACCAAAGCATACTTTGTACTTGTCTTGCTTATGGCTATTTTATGGACTGTAACCTTTCTAAGGAAGCACAATCCACCAAACCTAGCTGGAAAGGCCTAGTGTTCCAAGCAGTTATTTGTAGTTGAAAACAAACAGTAAAAATTGATCCTTGACGTAGCTCTGCTGGTGCGGTGTTAATGAACTTCCAGCCCAGAGAACCTCGTCTCAGCCACGTTGCTTTCCCAGTTGCCTCAAATGATAGATGGTGCATTTCCACAGGTGTTGCACTGTAATTAGAAGAACAACCATACATGTAATGCCACTCAGCCTGTAGTCTCTGAAAAAGGTTAGGAATGAATACAAAAGGAACAAAAAGAAAATCAAGGACTAGGACCAGCATACAGTGCTGCTCCTCCTGGTGTGCTCTTCTGGCTTCTAGCAGCTTGCAGCACAGAAATTTCTAGAGTCAAAGGATGTATCTGCAGCTCTGTGTTTATTAACCCTGATAGCCTTTCTTCCATGAGTCTAAGTGCTTTTGAACCAGTTTAATCTTTTAGCCTTCACAGCATCCCACAGTTTAATGATGTGCTGCGGGAGAAGATGACTTTCTCTTCTTTGTTTTAAACCTGGTTACCTTAAATCTTTAAATCTGATAACTTCATCTGAAGCTTCCTAATTTTTGTGCTATGATAAAATGTTAATAATTACTCCTTATTCACTCTCTTTATTCACTTAATTATTTTATAACCTCTCTAGTTTCTCCTCTCAGTACTCTTTCTTCCCAGACTGTGAAGCTTTAGTTCATCTTCTGTGGTAGAGAAGCTGTATCATACCTCCAGCCAGCTTTGCCCCTTTCTGCACCTTTTCTAATTCTGCTATGCCATCTTTGAGAGATGGGACTAGAACCACACACCAGATATTCAAGAGAGATGCTCACTGTGGGTTTATAAGGATATTGGTGAAGCTTTGCCCCTCCCCTCCTAATAAATCCAAGAGTCGATTTGTCTTTTCAGCTGTTACTGAGTGCTGAGCCAATGTCCCAGGAGACTGTTCTTTTAGAAACTGGTACTAAGTCTCTGCACAGTGATTACCCAGACAGCCTCACATAGTCCTTACTGCCTCACATATTTCATGCTGCTTTGCATTTAAAAAAAAAAAAAAAGTCGCTGGAGCTGCTTTTCAGGTGCAAGCCGGCCAGCAGGAATTCCTAATAGAGACTACCTGCCATACGCAGCCAACACACCCGAAATGGGGTGCCGAGCGTCCAGGCTGGCTGCGGCGGGCAAGATGGGCAGCATGCCTCGGGTTCAGGTTGCCTGGTGTTTCCTGGCATGAGATCCTGCCTTCGCTTTCTTACGGCATTGCCAAAAGTGAGCGAGCTGAAACCTTCCCTGGATGCCTACCTCAGGCTAGTTTAGTCTTGTTAGGAGTTGATTTCAGTTTGGGATTTTTGTGGTTTGGAGGGGGTTGTTTGGGATTATTTTGTATTGTTTGTTTCAGGCAAAGCAGCTCCACCACTGCCAAGGAAGAGACTAGGGAATGTACCTCTTATCCATAGTTGAAAGAAAGAAATTGTGTGATCTTTCATTTGGAAATTACTAATGTTAGCAGGATTTGAGAAAAAAATTGTACTTGTGCAGATATTTGCTCAGCGTTTTGTGGAGAAGGAGACTTCCGACATTGCCACTGACATGCATCTAATTTTTTCCAAACCCTTAGACTGTGAGGAGTCCTTGTTTGTAAAACCTTCTTAGATTTGAATGGTTAAATTTGCAGAAAACCCTCCCCGGGTTAGCCATGCTTAACTCCTGCAGGTCACACTGGGCCCGGACACCCAAGTGGGGTAAGAGGCCCGTCACTCCCGTGAGGAGCAGGAACCCCAGGCTTGATGGGAAACAGC
Organism: Pelecanoides urinatrix; assembly: GCA_013400755.1. Lineage (NCBI taxonomy): Eukaryota > Metazoa > Chordata > Aves > Procellariiformes > Procellariidae > Pelecanoides > Pelecanoides urinatrix. The sequence goes on along the minus strand of VZTQ01004104.1, from coordinate 266,994 downwards.
TCCAGGTTGCATCAGGGGAAACAAGCGTCAGGCTGAGGAGGAGGAACGAAGTGAAGCAAAGGAGGCCGAGGAACTTAAGGGAAGCAGCAGGGGAAGAGCAGGAGAACCAAGATTCACCTTGATGCAAAGGACTGATCTGCTTTGGAGAGGAAAGAGGGTAATGAGAGAAGTTGTTATTTATAGGATCCTGGTTTATTTCTGTCCTTCAGCCTCACTCCAGCCCAGTGAGCTTCCAGCCCTTACCTAAAGTACCTGACCTTGGCTCCCTCCTATCCCTGTGCGTCACTACCTCCAGCGCCTCAAATACCAACAAGCTGGATCCCTGTGCTGCAGGCAGGCATTTTCCTAACAAGTTACAAGTCTGAAACGTGGAGCAGGCCAAAACCAAATACCATCACTCCCCCCGACAGACAAAAAAACAACCAGGACCCGTCAGCGTTTTGCTGACTCCTCCTGATCACCCACTCTCAAGAGACTGCTTTCTCCTGGCACCCAGTATCACGAATAACGTCAGATCCCAGCCCGTCGCGTGGCGCCAGTGCAGGGTGAACAGAAGCCAAGGCAGTTGTGGGAAAAAGGCCATTGTTCCAAAAAATTCAAATGATGTCACTCTACTCCTTAACAGCGTCAGTAAAACATCCTTTCCAATGGCAAGTGCCTCTCTTTGCAGTTGCCTGCGGTGAGGGTAGAAGGCACGGAACAGATTAGTCTGCTTTTTAGAGGCTAGATGTTTATCATAAAACACCATGTTTCAGCACAGACTCCCTTCCCCCCGGATGCCGAGCCGAGCGGCACCGTGGCGTGGGGCCGGGTCCCTGGAAGAGACCTCACCCGACGTGAGGGCGTGTGGACAGCAGCGACGACTTGAGCGTGCCTGTTCTCGGAGGGAGGAGAGCCGCTCGTGCTCCTCATTACCATACTCCCACTTACTAGTTGTCACCATTTGCCTTGTGACATCTGCTAGAAATCTTAATCATGGGTTGTGGCCCCAGCGGAGTAGGCATGAACAGATGGTAAGAGTTACGTTTCTAATTATCTTAACACCTTTCCGGCAGGGTGTCATAAACACAAGTTAATTAAGCCTCACGCTAACCCCGTGATGTGGAGGTACAGCTATTTTTTTCATTCTAATTTACAAATGAAGAAGCTAAGGGACCAGCTTATACATGCTACTTGGTCCTGAAGCCCAAGCCCTCGCCTGACCTCTCCTCCTTAGCCGCTACGTGCCTTCCCACCTGCCAGAAGATCAACACGTTTTGACCTGTTGCTGATAGAATTAACAGATCACCTACTGTGCCCCTGTAAAATCCCAAGTTTTCTTACAAAGATGAAAATCATAAGGAGTGTCAACGTTTGTTACTTCTCCCTACCTCAGTGCCCTGGAAAGCACCTCCAGCCCGGGCTGCCCCTTTTCAAAAATCCGAGGGCCAGCCATAGCCTTGCCGTGGATGCACTCTCAAAGGCACCCATACCCATCTGAGTCATTAGTCAGGCGAGGGATGACTCTTAATTGCCCATGAGTTGTATCTCTCTGTCACTGCCCATCGCTTGGCCCTCATGATGCTTGCAGCTACAGATGAATCCAAGTAGTGAAAGTCAGACCTGTCTCCCTTGCACCCCACAGGCCACCCACGCTGAACTGCCTGCATCGTGGTAGATCCCAGGCAGCATGCAAATGTAGGCAATAGATGACAGCTGTAATACCTATGCCTTGTGAGGGACACCCTGGGAAATCCGGGAAGCTGCTGACGCTCTCCAGTGATGCATCCTAGAGCTACTACATGTATAGGAGGACTACAGGAAAGAGCTGGCACGGCTGCAGAGCTGTGCTGGTGCACCAGAGGTGCTCAGGTGGACTTTGGGCAGGAAAGGGTAGAATGAGGCTCCCTAGATATCCTGCCCTCCCTCCGAACCATCATTGGAAAGGAGAAAACAACTTCAGCCTGTCTTGGAAGACATCTCCCTTCCAGCTCTCTTGCCACTACCCACAGCCGGGTCCTTTGAGAGCCACACAAATATTCCCTGGCTCCTCTAACCCCAGGGAAAGGGCTGGACACAGGGGGGCTGGGCTTGGTGGGCATCACTCCCTGCCTGCAGGCAAACCACGCGCACCAGCAAGGCTGACTTCCCAGCCAAATAATGATCTCTTTCCATGGGCAAGCATCCCCTGAAATTGCATTTTTTTTTCACATCCATTTCTGAAAGGAAAAGCACAAGGATGAAACTTTAGGTTTTCCAGAGCTGTTAGGGGAATCTGGAACAGTCAGATGGAGAGATCATTAAAAGGACTTTAAGGTGACTCAAAGCAGACACTTAGAAATTGAGATATGCAGAATTAAGCAACTTTAACACCCTTACCGAGAGTTTCCAGAAAGCCTTCTTGTACTCGCTAAGCAAAACTTGCTGATGTTCATAGTGATGATAAAAATCCTAGGCACCAGCCCACAGCTAGAGGAGTCTCATAAGTCAAATTTTCTCTCTCTTATTTCATAGTCTTTTTATTGCAGAATCACTCTGGTAAACTGGCCTAAACCTAGAGTGCTGCATTCAAGCACCCTTTGTTCAAAACTCTTCAAGCTGTCAGGGGAAAAAATAAAGAAGTTTATTTCATCTCAATTTTAATCCATCAGTTTCGAGGTTCATGTTTTTATTATTTATTCATTTATTTGCAGATTTAGAGGAATTGGCAAAACTGATCTCAGAGGAGGCTTAATTTAGAAGTGATTGCTGTAGCACTATACTACTCTGCAGTGGCCTTACCAGTCAAAAGAGTATTTCAGAAAATACACCTTGACAAACATGCAAACTATAATGATGCCCTTTTTACTGGTGTCTTGTATTTTGAAGAAAACCTTATCATCGAAAACTGAGGCTCCTTTGTTGAACTGCTTATGCTGGTGAGCTACAGGCAGAACCGTACTTAGCAGGAATGCTGTCAAACAGATGGGATCCCTGTTTTGCACATGATTCTGGAATGCAGTAAAATTGTTTGGTTCTGGGAAACAGTTTTTCCTCCCATGACACTATCAAAATGGCCAAAAGGCCTGATTCTGAAATCCATACTCCCATGAGTAATCCTCGTTCATTGCTTCAGGAAGACACAAGTTATGAAGGAAAAAAAAAGTACAGGAACATCACCTTTGCATAGAAATATTCTCATTTCCTGATCTTAAAGGGGTGCGAAAGGACGAAACAGATTAAAGAACCTTCGTACATTGCTAGCAGCAGAAACACGGGAAGGAAAATATGTAAGTGCACCACGACCGAAAACCTGTGACGACTTCAGCAAACTGACCTGAAGAAGTGGTGTCAAGAATCTTCCGAGAGATTTCTCTTTTCAGCACCTTGAGCCAGCAATCCTGAACACTTCCCATCCCTTCTCACCTCATGGAGGATGTCAGTGTGGGAAGGACGTTAGACCAGAGATTACAAAACCCGGGCTGAATTCAGCAGCAGAGGTCAGGGAAGTCACTTGGCTGAAACACTTAGGGCCAGATTCTTGGCTGGTATAAATCATCGTGGCCCCAAAAAAAGTCACACTGGGGCTCTGCCGCTTTACACCCACTGAACATCTGGCCCTCAGCCTGTGGGAAGAGGATATAATGTGCCTCATGCTTCATGCATTTCTGAACAGCTGCTTTGAAGGACTCCTTCAAGCCTCACATGAGACACTTTGCCCTCGCTGAAGGCTCTGGAAAGGACTGATTGTGCACAAGCGATTTAAAACTTCGCTGTTTGCAGGGCATAAAGGCATGCTGAAAGACATCTCTAAAGTCGTAAGCCGCTTCTTGGCAAATCTCTTTGCAAATCAGGTGGGTGAGGAAGAGATTATGTCCAGCCCCAGACAATTAAGAGCTTCAGAACGCCTTTCGGTACAGCAGTTTGCTTCAGTAGTTCTGACAGGATCAGGTGATCTCAGCCTGGTACAGCTATGTGCAATGGTTTGGCATTTTGCTATGTGAATATATATGACCTTTCCCTCTAGTCTTTTTTTATTATTATTCATCAAGAATTACATCTTTGAATCTATCTTGATCTTAACACTGCCACTGGTCTAGCAGATCTGCCAAAGAAATCTTGCAAAGAGCAAACCTAAAAAGTCATCTGACTTTTTTTTTTTTTACTAAGAAGCTTTCAGCTGCAGCGTGTTACGTTTTTTTAGGGATTCAAGTTAGTAAGTGAACAGTCAAGATTCGTATGTTGTACAACTCACATGGCTAGGACAGTTTCTTATTATTTTCCCTTATTAGCAGGTGAGACCACTAACCACCACTTCCGAGAGGGCTTGACTTAATAGCTAGACATAGTACCTTATAAATTGCTTAAAGCTGAAATTCAGGAATATTGGGTTGTTTATTTAAAGTGACCTTTAGTAACTTCCCAAATGGAAGTTCTCAGTAAATTATATTTTCATGAAGATTCTGGTTGCTCCTTCCAGTTAATTGCATCCCATGCCAAGCTAAAAACCTCTCTGTGCTTTTGCTGAGGGACTGAGTTAGACTGGGCAGAAGTCGTACTCTCCTACCTTATTACCAAACCCCACACTTCAGCTGCCAGGGCTAACAAAGATGGTAGATGGCGTTCATATGAGTTAAATGTTTACCTGAAAGAGATTAAACCCAGTTTGCGATTGAGAAGAATTGCAGAGGGGTGCCACGGACAGGTTTCTCTGTTCTCTAAGCAAGTTGGATAAGCACTTGGACCATAAGCAGAAAGCAGGCATGATTGTATCTTCATAATAGCAGCTATCTTGTATAGATACTGACTTTGAAAATTAACAGTACTACTTTTCTTTCCATTTTATTAATTTAAGGAATATCTGGTCAGCTAATTTTCTAACTCCATTAGAAAATTTGGTAACTACTGCAGAAAAATTACTCCAGTGTCATAATGTGTGTTTCACAGTTTCACACAGAAAAGGTGCTTGGCAAGATAAAGATGATGCCAACTGTCTAAATGATTTGATAGCACTGGACTAATTAGAAGATGTATCCTGCCTTGCCAACTTACAATTAGCTTCACTTTACTGTAGGACCAACAATAAAGGGACAAAGTGAAGCCGAGTTTTCTCTAGGGGGAAGAAAAACAGGCCTGTGATCAGCAGTGCTGCCTTTAAATCAATTACATTTTAAAAGTGTTTGCAGTCGTCATTTTAACATTGTAAGTAACTGCTATCTGCACAGTAGCTTTCATCTAGAGACTTAAAGAGCTTTCTAAAAATTAACTCAGTGCTTCTCAAACAGCCATTGAACATTCCAAACCCATACTACCAAGCAGTAAAACCATCTTCTTTGCTAGAAACACTCCCTTTTTCTTCTCCCTACTTTCTTAAAATTAATCTCTGTTAGACTTATAATCAAGCCATGAAAGCATGCAGCGGACAGGGAAACTTTGCTGCGCTATGTGAGGTGTATGAGCTACCGCACATGAAGTTTGTGTTGATTTCAATACTCCATGGCAAGAAATCACATCGTAAACAACATTTTTACCCTACGTGGAGATAGAAGGACCTACCTCTGGACAACTGGTGGAGGATGAGACCTATTTTTCTGCTGAAATGAATGACATGTGGGAAACATTATTGCTTTTTCATGTTTTTCTCCGTAGTTAAAAACAGAAAACCAAGAATCAAAGCAATTGAAAGGGAGAAAAAAATCATGAAATTCAGCAAATACATGTGCAGAACAAATGTTGTTTGATATTTCTATATTTTGTGGGCAATATCTTATCCCAGCGATTCATACAGCCAGAGCATACTTTGGGGCAGAATAAGGAGCACGATCCTCTCGCCTCCCTTCTCCCACCCCCAAACTCACCTCTGCAAATCAAACTCACCTTTGCCATCCTTGTAAAGCACTGTTGCTTTTAACCCCAATTTAGGTGTAATTTAGAAAGAGGACAATCGGTCTGATAACCCACCCTACTCCCTATCTGGTGATGCTCAGAGTTTGGCCACTGGGATCGTGGTATCCCAGCAGCTTTGGTTGCCAAATTACCTGCACGCTGATACGAGTCAATACGTAACCAGTTATATCATATCCACCATTTAAGCCACGGGGAAAATTTCAGCTGACGCAAGAGCACGTTGATCTGATCTGCTGAAGCCAGGGTACCTGCGCGCAGACGGCCTGGGGACCTGGACCTCTGCCCACTCCCCCCGGCACGTCGGCAGCACTCAACGCTGCTCCCTTCCCGACATTGTTTCGAAACAGAAGAAAATTGAGCTCTGAAACATAGTGCTCCTGGCATCCTTTCCTGGACAAGTTCTCACCCCCAGTGCTTTGTCTGGCCTGTTCAGAGGGGGAAGGCGAAAGTGGCTTTCCCCCCTGCTTTTGGGCAGAGCTGCCACGCACACCATTCTGGGACCTCTCTGGGCACGGCCAGCCACCAAGAGGTGATGGCAAAGCCCAGCAGTGGGGTGGGGAGCAGTATTCTGGAGAAACAAAAAAGGGAAAGGAGATTAGTAGTGCAGAGCAGTTCTCTGGAGAAATCCTGGGAGCTGCAATAGCAGATGCCTGCATCTGTGCTCGCTTGTGAGCCCTGCAGTGTGGCTCAGCAGGTGCCGTTCCCTCAGCTACAGCTCTGGCCTCTCCTCTTGGAGTGTTCTGTAGGTTTCCTCGATGCTTCATCATCCTGGTAGAAAAGAAGCATCGGATTTCCCCACGCCTTGAGAACAAACACCCTCTCTCTTTGCTCTTTTTCCTATTAAATGCACATATATCTCTTGAAGGCCTGAAGGCAAAAGCTCTTAAAAGGAAAGAAAAAGAAGACATTTCACCACCACGAGGGATGGGACAATGGAAAACCACTGAAGCAGCTGGTCTCCTGTCCTGGAGCATCCATTACTGCCGAGGCTGCTGGCATTCTTCTTCCTGCTCCTCTCTAGGTAGGTTCCTGCACTGGGAACTGATGTTCCCTGGCATTGTCCTCTGCGCTCGATGAAGTAGAAACCATCCTCGCTGTGGCAGGAACACTGCTCGCTACAAGCAAAACAATAGTTGTCATCCCTCCTTTTCTCTCCCTCGTGCTATTCTTCATTTTGGTTTACATTTAAAGAAACCAAAACCAGCCTGTCATTGCAGCAGCTTCCCCAAGCCCTTAGGACTTGCTATTTGTAACTTTTGCAAATTCAGTGCGAGAAGAGGGGGAGAAAAATAAATCCTTGGATGTGAGTCTTGGGTATTTTTTCACCTCTCAGAGCATGTAGACGACTTACTAATACTAATGAGGCAGCTAGTGGGAGGGAAGCCCCTTGCATGCTGAAAAACAGCATTGCAGGAGTACCAGTCAGGCACATGTTGCAGCACCTTTCATTGGTCTTGTAAATAAAAAGCTTTGAAAACAGGAATATCTGAATATTTTTTAAATGGCCTGTTAGGATCCCTGGGCTGTGCCATCCCTGCCTGGTTTAGGGCAAGAAACGTGGGTATTTGGTGCAGTGCCGTGCACAGGAAGGGCCTATGTGGCTGGGCGAGAGCAAATGTGCCCCTGTGCTCCGGATGCATCTGGGGACAAGGCTGCAAGGAAGGGCTGAGAGTCGGGCACCCGGGAAGAAATGGTGATTTAAAACCTCTGCAGGTCAAAAATAGGGTAAACTAACTATGGATTACTAAAACAGATGAAGATTTATAGAAATTGTCAAAGGAATGCGGTGCCCTTGGCAAGCGATGAGAAAAAAAAAAAAAAAAGAAAGGTGCCTGAGCAAAAGTAGTTAAATTAAAACCATCTTTGTGACTGAGTTTGAAGAGGAAAACAGCTGGTAGGGGCTGCAGCGCCTGGTGCAACCTGGGGCCGGGGCAGCCGGGGAGCACACACAGTGTCTGGCTCCTGCTGGTATGTGGAGCTGAAGTCACTGCTCAGCACAGCACAGCGCCGGCATAGGAAGGGGAGGCAAGAGAAGAAGTTTTCTCAAACTTAATCGTGCCTCAGCTCTGCTCTGGAGAAAAGGGATTAATATGCAAGTGATTTGGAAATGGAAAAAAAAAGTGTATCTTAGAGAATTTACAAAAATGGACTGAACCCGATTTCAGTGAAGCTTGATTGAGAATCATTCACTTCTATTAAATTCTTAAATAATATTAATAAATAATATATTATTTAATAAATACTTAGATAAATTTATTGTATTTTTCTACTAATTAAAATACACAGCCAGTTTTTCACACTGTGACCCTCTACCCATGCATGCGCCTATTTTAGACTCATCAATGAGCTATCCAGAAACTGATCATTCCCCGGATCAGAGTGGGTAAGAATTGTTCATATTAATTTACAGAAGAAACGTGCACAAAAATAATTGAAATTAAAATCTTTTTCAGGTTCGTGATGGAATTTTTTAGAGGCAAACTGATCAACTGAGAAAAAGCAGCAGACTACCGTTGAAGTAATGTGAAAAGAACCTTTGCTAGCGATAGCCTCTGTGTAGGTGTAAAGCACATATTTCATCGTATTAGTGTATTCACCTTGTTTACTGCGATAAATGTTTAATGCAAGGTTGAAAAAGCGGGCAGGAACGGAACAGCAGAAAAGCAGCTCCTCTTATGGGTGAATAAAAAAAAAAGGAGGCAGCGATCTACCACTTCTAAATTCTTGTAGGATAGAAGAAATAGAAACAACATTAGCTCCACTCCCCAAATACAGTAATTTGTGTCCTCAATACACCTGTTAGCTTCAAAGACAGGGCAGATGAGAAGAAGAGGATTGTGTATTCATGTGGTGGTGGAAATATGAACAGGCTCTTCAATGGCTGCTGCTACCAGGGAAGGAAGAGTGGAAGTCCCCTTAGCCCCGCTGGTAAATAAACCCTGGTCTTACGCTTTGAAAAATCTATCTTTATTCTTTACAAATCCAGCACGGCTTAGCAGCTTTTATTGCACCCAACAATATACATTTTTTGTTCATTTTCATTGAATTCCCATTCTGGTTAGACACAGCTTGGTAGGCATTATTAGTTTGAAGAGTCTTTATTAATATAAAAGAGATGGTAATGAAGCATATGCACTCCCTGAAGGAAGCATAAAATAAAAAAAAAAAGACAAATTAGTTTAATCTGTACTTCTCAAATGAACATCACAAATACAAGAAGTACCAAATTTGAAGTTAAGACTAAAATTAAATTGCTCATTGATTGCGAACTGTTGAGAGCTTACTTTTTCTTAGACAAAATAAACAAACTAAAAATTTGAAAAAAAAATTAATGCAGGTCTTTCCTTCTCTGTGGTTGTGATTCTGAATTCAACCACATCACCACGTGCCTGAAATGTGTAAGAGCACTCCCGGGGCTCTTTCCTGACCCAGGAGGTAAGGCAAACAGCAGGGTCCCTTTCCGAGGGTCAGCTGGAGGACAGGTGGGCTGGAATAATGTCCCACCTGAAGTCCCTGCTAATGCTCCCAGCGACGTAAGAAATACCAGTATTTCCCCCGTTGGAGTTTACGTGACTAGACCAGTCGTTTAGCTACTGATTAACTTCACTCCAGTGAACCGGCCTTGTTGCTCCAGATGTTGAACCACTAAACCATATGGATCCAGCTGTTGGATTTCAAGGTCCATCTTTAAATGGAAACATCCACAAAAGGATGTTCAGCCCCTGAGCACCCCAGGGATGCTGTATCTCCACAGCTTGGCCTTGGTCATCACACCAGGAAAGCGAAGCTGCTGCATTGCTCGTGCTAAGATAAAAGAGGGAAAGATCCAGTTCATACAAACATTTCCTTTCTCAGCTCTCTAGACTTTATTTTTCCAGTTTAACTTACAGCAAGCCTTCCAAATACAGTGCAAGCCCAGAACATGTGGCAAATGTTCATTTCAGATCCATTTTCCAATAAGCTGGAGCTGGTTTGTAGCTGGGGCATATGCTTTGATCCTCCCACTTGGAGTCACATGAAAAGTCAACTCAGTTCTTTTTTTTGCCCCTGAATTCATGGGTATTCCCCGTCACTGCCATTGACACCTGCCCAGCGGGTCTGGAGAAGGGGAAGCGGGTGATCTGTCACGTCTGCTAGGACTTTATATGCTCCTTCCTTAGATGGGCAGACGATCCTAGGAGATGTCGAGCAGTAGAAAACTGGTTGCACAGGTCTGTGCCTTGTCCTCACCTTCTTTACATCACGACTGATGTTTTGGGCAGGACCGTGTAGGAAAAAACACCACTGTCAAAGACTCTCAGTGACTAAAAGAAATTGACTGAAGGGAAAAGGTCTGTTAGAATTATAAAAGTCCTTGGCAAACGATGGAAAGAAGAAAGTTCCTTCGAGATTCTCAAATTAATAACCTACCTAATTAATAAGGGCTGCTAGCAGAGAGAGGCAGTCCACTGATTTATTTCAGCGAGGGAGTGGTGGAAACTCTCCTCCCAAACCTGACGATCTGTGGTCTCAAATTAACGACTTGCAGCACTTTCCAGGTCCCAACGCTCTTTATGAATAATCAGCACTGTCTGGAAAGTTCCTGCGGGTCTCCGCGGCACACAACGGGCACCTCCGAGCACCCCTGCGCTACTTCGGGTGTCCTTTCTGCATCGTGAGTTATTTCGGCAGCGGGACCCCTCGCCGCCTGTGAAACCGGGCAGGTGCGCACGCCTGCCAACCGCCGGGGCCTAACACCGCCCCAGAACAAAAGCGATTTCATTTTGCATATAAAGCCAGTCTTTCGGGGCGATGGTTTGACGCGGCGCCCCGGCAGCCCCGGTAGCCCCTCCAGCCCCGGCGATGGCCCGTCCTCGGGGGGGCGCGCACGGCAGGCCGGCCCCGCACCGACCTGACTGCCCGCACTCGGTAGCAATTCCCGCAGCCACTCCTGCGGCACGGCTNGGGCGGGCGGGCGAGAGGCGGCGGCGCGGGGGGGGGAAGGCAGCGGCGCCGGGAAGATGAACCGGAGTTTCAACAAATCTCAGACTCTGCGGTATCTGGAGTGCAGCGCGGTGGAAGTGAAGAGTAAGGTGAGGAGAGAGCGCGGCGCGGCCTCGACCGGCGGCGGCCGGGTGCGCCCCTGCCCGGCCCGCTCCCGGCGGCTCTCCCGAAAATGAATGGACCCCCTCCCGCCGGCATCCCTCACCCCTCCCCGCCGGCTGCTGCCGGAGCCGTGCCCCAGCCGCAGCTCGGAGAGCGGTGACGGGCTGGCGGCAGCCCGTGGAGAGAGGGGATCCCCGCTCCGGGCGCAGCTCCCGGCCTCGCCCCCGGCGAGCCGCCCCTGCCCGGCGTGAGGCGGCGGCGGCGGCGCGACCCTTCCCCGCCCGCCCCTGGGGCGGTGGCGGGGCCGGGGCGGGC